>OX456523.1:81844485-81968074 GCA_949748255.1 Eustalomyia histrio | reverse complement strand
CCAATTATGCAAATCATATACATAAATTGTGAAAATCATAAAGAAACTCTTTTGGAATAAATTTTTTTTTATTTTACCAGGCTAGAAGATATTTTTGAAATATTTTTTGGTGTCTTTTCTTCTGTTTTATTATAAACTATTCGTATAAGCGTTTTTTTATGACTCCCAGATCGATAAGGTGCATGCTATCTAACGGAGTTTGTGATGACAGCAACATTTGTCATTCATTTTCATTTGGCTGTAGACCAAGCCTTCTGGTGGTTGAGTACAGAAGGCAGCTAATGAATGACACACTCAATCGTGACCTCTCGACGGTCTCCGAGTGGGGTCTTACGAATAGGGTCGACTTCAATGCAGGTAAAACTCAATGTTGTATGTTGTCCCATAGGGCTGTGAGATCGACAATGTCATCAACAAACATGGGTGGTGTTGATATCAAGGAATCGGATACTCTTGATGTTCTGGGCATGAAGATTCAGTGTGATGTCCGTTGGAATAAGCATGTATTCGAAGTGTCGAAAGAAGCATTCAAGTGTCTTGGTTTCCTCAAACGGTGTAAGAAATACTTTACTCCATCCGATCTCCTTACTATTTATACCACCTATATCCGACCGAAAATGGAATACAACTCCCATATATGGGCAGGAGCTTCAAAGTCTATTTTGGAGCTTTTGGACCGTGTGCAAAGGAGGGCGTCGGCGCTCATCAATGACATTTGGATATCGAACTCTATTGATTCATTGGAGCATCATCGGAATGTGGGTTGTGCGTCACTGTTTTATCGATATTACCATGGGAAGTGCTCTGTCGACATAAGGGAACTGATTCCCAGAGCCCGGGTTTATGTTCGAGATACTCGCTCATCTATCAGAGCACATCCGTTTGTAGTCGATTGTCCCGTTGACCGCACATCGCATTACAGAGAAATTTCGTTTATCAGTCGTACAAGCCGTATGTGGAATAAACTCCCCGCAGAGGTCTTCCCTGTCACTTACAATTTAGAGAAGTTCAAGGCAAATATCCACAAACACTACTCCCTCTTTCCTCCCTCTCATAACATATTTTCCTAATTCTAACACAATGCACTGCATTAGTAGGGGACATCCCCTGAGTGTTAGTCTAACGTAAAAAAAAAAAAATCCTATTTCTTCAAGGGGAGTTTTCTCTCCTTTGAACTTTTCGGAATGATGGTTGTGATATTTCCTCAAAGTAAAATCCACGTCCAAAATCAAAGAGCTGGTAACGCTACTGTATGTGAGTACATTGTTCCCTTTTTTCACAACTTGAGAGCACTTTGTGCAGCCATTTCTTGGGATATGATCAGGAACGCCACAAATAAAAGCTTTGGCCGGTGTATCGCACGTTAAGCCACGAAATTTAATTTCTTTTTTTACCCTTTAACACAATATGATATTTTAATATAGTTACTTCTTCAATGAAATCTTTCAAATTATCTTTGATGCAATTTGGTTTAGTGCTGCCCAAGTATTACATTCCCACAGCAAAAGGTTGTATTTTTTCCTTTACGTTGACAATTCTGCAAAGAATAGGCCACAATAAGATCCGCGAGCTTTTGAATAGTGGGATTCCGCCAATTTTTACATCCAATACGACCTCGTCGTAGTTTTCCAAAACGTGTTCAACTTTTCTTAGCTCCCTTTCAATTACAATGTGGCAGTAGATTCCAGAGGAGACTTTTTAACTAAAACCTTTGTTTTTTTTCACAACTCTCTCTAGAGAGTGGAACATCTAGACCTTCTTCATTTAATATCGATAACAGCCTCTCCAAACATATTCTAGAAGGAGCTGTTTCGATGTACAACTTTTTTAGTTTATACCGCAACGACAATTCTAGAATATTAAAATCTTCCGAATGCTGCACAAAATCTTTACTGTCTGCCACAATTTCAATTTCACTATTTTCTTGCTCACATTGCAAATTTCTATTTTCATATAAGATTCTTTGTTTTTTAACGAGTACACTCTAATAAATTTTCATTTAAATTTACTACCATAATGGTAGGTAACTTAATGCCTATCTTTTAAACCTTAAAAATACTAAAAGCGTGTAAAATTTTAAGACACAAAAAGTAATATTAAAACACTGTAAATTATGTTAGAAACATACTTCATGTGTGTAAATTTAAAATTGTTATGTCTAAGAAAACATAAATATGTATATGAATTTTTATTGCAATTATTTCCTAAATTTTAAAAGAAACCAACATATGTTTGTTTTCCCGTTTTTAATTAACATATAATTTAATAATTAATAAAAACAAATATAAGAAAAAAGCTATTGTCAAAATCAAGCGCTCATAAAGAACTACAAGTTAAGAACTACACCGGTTCTGATACCAGAGTATACTTTCTTAAACTCTAACATAAATTCTTCTTCACAAAACTCTTTGAGTCATCTAAATTTAATAACACCAAAACGCATTTTGAAATCTTCAGTTATAATACGATACTTTTCTTGAAGAAACCATCCTTTGCGGATATAATGTTCTAAAAGTCTTTGTATAGATACCAGGATCTGGAGTTTTCGATCTCCGTGTGGACAATGCGAGCTATTAACAAAAAATCAACATACACTCTTCAGCCCTTTACAAGAAAATATTTTAAAATATGCATTATCTTTTTTAAACAATTAATGAAAGTTTTACCATCTTACTTACCATGGTGCGTTGATTTGCAACTCGATTTCTAAACTTAATTTTCCATTTATTGGCTAAAACCATTTTAATCATAATTTTTGACCCAAATGTGTTGATTTTTTATATTTATTAAAAAACAATAATAATTTATTTAACACACAAAGTTTTAAAGTTAAACATTTGTGCTTAAAAATAAAAAAATACTATATCAATCGTGTAATTTACACCAATATGTGTTTATAGAAAGACATAAATGTGTAAATTAACTTTTCAAGCATAAAATGCTTATTTATAAACATTGTGTGTTATTGTGAATAATAATTTACACACTTGGTAGCAGTAGTTTTAAATACATTTTTAAGAGTGTATTTAATAATATATTTTACTCATTTTTTTATTCATTTATTTATTTATATAAAATAATTTTAATCACCGTTTTTTAATAATTTCACACAAAATCAAATTAATTTCCAGCGTACGTGTCTTTCTAACAAAAGAATAAGAAATGATTTTTATTTTATTTGTATTAATGATATAATTGCAAATTATATGCTAATACCCTAACAGAGCACTGGCAACAAAGGCTATCGGCTCGTTGTAGCGAAAACAGATCAGAGCCTTTGGTGGGAATTGAACCCACGGCCCCCGCACTGATAAGCTAGCACGCTACCAACTAGCTTACCAGGGCGCAATAAAAAAATAATAGTTGTCAAAAAAATCTCTACCTACCCTGTAGGAAGCCTGGGGTCAAGTGTCTCCAAGTCACCACTTTTGGGTGACTTTTTGGTGACATAGTCAACAAAGCGTCTACAGTTTTTACATAACTTTCTTTGTTGCTGCAAGGCTGTGCTTCTTTTTGATTTTTTTATTGTTTCATTTTGTTGAAAATACATGCACATAGCTGCGTGCAAAAGTATAGTTTTTAATAAAAAATATAAAGAAAAGTAAATTTCAAAGGTAAATAAAAATATAATTTGAACAAAATATATAATATAATATAAAAAGACTTGTTAAAAAACAATTAATTTTGTGAAAAGATAACGAGAAAGAGGCAACAATTTTTAGTAATGAAGATTTTACGGAGCCTATGGAATAAGCAAAAACTTATTTACTTTAATGAAATTTATAAAAAAATTTTATTAATAAAATATCTAATTTTCCGAAATAAATGCAGCTGCTAAACTAATTTTCCTTCCTAGTGTAGAAATCTAATAAAAAGTTCCGAAAGTTTATACTAGTATTACTAAAATGTACTAGTAAATCTCTGGTTCCAATGTCTACACCTAGTCAATAGTTGTGTAAATTCGCAATGACAAGCACATGTTAAATGTCTACAGCAGATAGCATTGGCTGGGGTAAAATTAGTCAAAAGTACTGGTGACAAAGTCAATAGTGAATCAGTATGGTGTCATTATCGTTGACAGTGTCACTAAAAATACACTAGAACTGTTGTCACTAACGTATTTCTACTCGCACATGAAAAGAAAGTTATCGACAATTTAACTAGTGCAGTTGTCGCTAGAGAAAAGAGTGTTGACATAGACAATTGGTCCTAGTCTGACTGCATGGTCTGAAGACACTCATACTCTGAAGACGCTCAGCCTCTGCACCGATAAAATATATAAATAATAAATAAATTCTTCAAATTAACACTTTCGAATTGCCATGATATATTGTAATTTATGCATATAATATGTTATACGTGTCCTCCAAAGTTATTCAGAAAAGTGGGCAATAGTCAACAATAGTTGTACAAACTCAATCAATAAGTTCCGTATACATTTTGAACATCATATAATATGCTTGAATTTCATGTACAGATTTAACGAAATCTGGTGCATCTACATCACAACGTGTTCAACTGCTAACTAATGTTGCATAAATCTGTATAAATGTCAACTTACGTTGGAGGTTAAAATCATTCTACTGAGATTTTACTAGGAGAAACGGAGACTGTAAATATTGTGAATGTACTTTTTTGTTAATTTTGTGTTAAATTGTTGTTGCTGCTAAAGCTATCAACCTAGTGACGTATTTTTAGTAAACTTCAAATTAATTCAATGTATAAAACATCTGTCTATTAACCGGTATCGGTTTAAAAGAGCCAACGCTTTCGGTTAACCCGAATATAATACTTTTTCTTGTGTATTGCTAATACTGGATAATCCTCTAAAATAAGTACACACTGAGAAAATATTTGTCAGATTCCATCGGTTGGTACAACTGAATGTTCGTTTTCAAAACAAAATTTTGTTTAGACAACTAAGTTTCAGTTACAAAATCCAAATGTTCATAAATCACATTTAAATATGGTATTAATAACCAAATTTATTAGTCCACCAAAATAGACATTGGGAAAGCTCTTCAAAATCTAATATTTTTTATATAAAAAAGAGATCAGTGCAGCTTTCTTCCAGTGTGCATTGACTCTCCGTCAATGCAATATGCTAAACATGAGAAAAGCGTTTCAGTGTATAAAATCGTGTTCGTATTATTTTCATTAAATTAGGGATTTTGTGGGTTCAAGGTGAAAAAATCTGACTTTAGGAATTAAAAGCAAGTCTCGATGTTAATGAATTCTAAAATAATTTGACACGGATTATTAACGATTCGTATAATTTTTTTGCACGTGAAATAAAAAATAATAAATTTAAATCACGAAGAAATTACCGGCGGAATAACAAAAATAAACCCCGGGATTTACCAAACAACATTTTATTTAATTTTGCAAACCCGTTTTCTTGACACAATTCATAAGGATACAAAATCATTCACGGCAATCATTTTTTTAATCAAATTGATGCGCTGTTCACATAAATTACTTTAATGCACTATCACAATATGTCCATATAAATAATTTTATTTTTATACGCGAAATACTCCACGTATTTCAGTTTCACGAAATACAAGTATACCTGTTCCAAGAAATACTAACATGTAGCTCAAATAATTCACTTATATTATATGCATACTCTTCGGGGAGTATGCAAAAAGGCACTATCGTTTTATAGTATCTTGTTGATCTTATATGAATGGCAGATATAATTTAATCCAACAATATATTTGGGGACTTAGAGAAACTAAATTAATCCGAAAAAGGGAGATCAAATTAGATCCGGAAATATATTTGGGGAGTAACTAAGATCTAAACTGATCCTAAAAATGGAAGATCAAATCAGATCCAGCAATATTTTTGGGGATTTAGAGATATTTAAATTTATTCAAAAAATGGCAGATCAGATTATATCCAGCAATACGATATATGTGTTATTTGAGAATTGTGTTAGATCTAATTTGTATTAGATCCAACAATATGTTGCATGAAATCTAGTTTATAAAAAAATATTTCAAACAAAAATTTTGTAAAAAAAAAATGTTGTGAAAAAAAATTTTTGTAAAAAACTTGGTAATGGGTGCGATATACTCATGCGTTACCTTGTAATGATAGCTCGTTTCCTTTTTCATTATTTGCAAACATAAAGTAATAAGTTACTAATAAATTATTACGTAATATATGATTTATAAATGTAAAGTAACAATTGAAATAATTTTGAAAATCTATTTTTATGTACATTACTTTGTGTTTTTTTTGTACGCAAAAGGGTAAGGTATGTATGTTTTGACAACACTAACGAAAAAAACGAAGCGCAACAATTCATTTTAGTTTAAAGCAATCAAAAGTTATATGCAATCAAAAGTTATATGGTAATGTTCTTGGCTGGCAACCAGAGTTCCCTGGTTTGATACCCATCATGACGACATTATTTTTAATAACGTTTAAAATATTTGTAATAATTTTTTTTTAATAAAAATTCCTCTTTTGTGAAAATCTTACTTTTTTCATTCTCGTAACATATAAGTAATCCCTGACATTATCACCTATTAAGTAATGAGTCTATACATCACTTTGAGGTTCATCGCCTGTAAAATTCATCAGTAAAGTAAGGTGTTAAGTAATCCATGAGCCCCTATGGCTAGACATTACTTTGCACATTATTTGGTAATGTGTGGTTTTGCTGGGATGATAACTGGAGACATGTACATTCCAAGAAAAATGCAAAAAAATATTTAACATAAAAAAAAAATTATTTTAATTGAAAAATAAGGGTTGGCTACGATGAGTAATTACGAATTATTAACACTTCTTAATATTTTTTATAAGTTTTATTATTGGTATTATAAAAATATAATTTACGCAGCAAAACTTTAGTAATGCGAGTTCGCAGATTAGACTCCCATCATGACCACGTTATATTTAATAACGTCTGAAATATTTGTAATAATTTCTTTTTCTAAATAATTTTTTAAATTAGTTGACACATTAATTTTCCCTCCCTAGTAACCATACAAGTAACCACTTACTCAATCCCCTCTAAGGTAATGGGTCCATACATTACTTTGAGGCTCATCGCCTGTAAAATTCATCAATCAAGTAAGGTGTAAAGAAATGCATTGGCCCAAATGGCTATACATTATTTGGTAATGTGTGGTTTTGATATGTAGTTAAATCTAAAATGAATTTTATGGAAAAAATAACACTTCAATTTATTTTTTAATTTTTTTTTTGGGTGCAATCACACCCAGCGAATAGAAACAGAAAGAATACTATTTTTTCTTAAATCATCAAAACCAGTTTACCAAAAATATTAGAAATGTGTGAACTGGAGTATTCAAAAAACCGGACTTTTAAAAAAAACCGGTTTCAGTTTTCCTCGAAAAATCGAATTAAAAAAAAACCTTTTTCGGTTTTTGCAAAAAAACACGGTCAACCGGTTTTTTCGTTTTTTTTATTTGAATAAGAAGCTTATATAATTTGTTAATGGTTTTTATTACAAACAAAGAAAAAAACCATCCCCGCAACATGCGCTGTGCACATATATATATATATATATATATTAGGGCGGGTCAAATTGTATGGAACGATTTTTTTTGATGAAGCGTACAGCAAAAACGTAATCTATAGGTGATTCTGAGAAATTTTGCTCAAGAGACCATAGCTCTAAGTCGGATTTGGAGCCCCCTAAAATTTCAAAATAGAAATTTTTCCATATATACATAGAACAATTTAATTAAATTCGTCATAAAATCGGATAGAGTTATAGTAGATTTCTCAATCTGGGCTTGTTTGAAAGGTATTTTTATCACCTTTCAAAATCTGTATTGATACCTGGCAGCATTGTTCAATTGAACAAATTTGTAGCACTGAACAATGACGTTACAAAATAATGACGTTAACCAACACTAAACGTTGCCAAGCTTGCTTTTCCTTCGTCCTTTATCGTTCATCGTGCAATGCGCACGCAGTTTGCCAAAATACTTAAATAAAAACTCGGTTATCACAATACCAATAATTTCTTAGTTTTTAAATTTAGTGTGACACAATCAAAGAGTACAGAGATAATATCAAAGTTATTATGGATAATCAAGAACCATCAACATCGTCTGCGGTGTCTTCGCAAATGGAAGCAACAACATCAACAAGTTTTGACTCTAGATTGACTAACATGCCTCATCAAGATATTGTTGTTTTTGGTTTATCAAGTGATTTAAATATTCTTAGTTTGCCTCTAGATTGACTAACATGCCTCATCAAGATATTGTTGTTTTTGGTTTATCAAGTGATTTAAATGATCTTAGTTTGCCTACTAAATGCGACATTTTAAAATATTATTTTTTTTTTAAGTGATCGTGCTAAATTTGAAAACAAAATGTTCTCGTATAAAACTTTAACTCCTCACGTAATAGATAAATTGATCCAAATCTTTAAATTTTAATAAAAGTGCACTGCCGTACATAACAGAGTTATAAAAATTCACATTGGCACATAAACTGTAATAATATAAACTGCCAAAGTTTTAAAATTGGTCAATGGTGTATTAGTTGTTACATATAATCGTAGTAATCTACTTACTTTGGTTATCCAACGAGAATGTGCAATTGGTCCTGGTTAATGTTAGCTAAATCAACTGGAACAATACCATTCGAAATTGCTTTAGTTATTTGATATAAATATTTAACATCTATCGATAGTTCCAGGTCATGTTCATGATCCAAAATTGCAGGCATATTCTCCAGTGGTATTGGATCAAAATCAGCTACTGCCTGAAAAATGAAATGTTTAGATCAATTAAAATGCAATTATTTTATTTTAACTTTATTCCAATCGAAAAAGTAAAATAATGACAATAAATAATGATAATAAATGATGATATAAAATAAAATAAAGTGTTACATACCTGCAATTTCTCACATTCTTGAATAGCTTTGAATAACTTTCCACTTGCTGCTCGTGGTCCACTGGTGACTGTTTTGTCCAATGCTTCATATAAATGACGAAATGGCAGTTCATTGAAATGAAGCAGACATATAAACCAAATAATCGTAAAACACCATTTTCTGTTCCAGAATTTGCTGGCTCACCATCACTGCATATGCCAATTAATTGATCAACTGTTAATGTTGCATTGTTGAAAAATGAATTCAGTTTTCTGTGTTTGGTTTTTGCATCTTCTTGACTACCCAAATTTACATATCCAAGTAACTCATTATAGGGCTCTTTCAGAACAACTAAATGCGGTTCTTTTACCATAGTGGTATGAAATTTGTCATTAATTTTCTCTGTAGTTAATGAGTCATCTTTTCTACCTTCGAAAGAGAATGCAGTTACGGAAGAATTTGTATGTCGTGTACGAAGCACTGCATCTCTAGATTTAACTTTTTCTCTAGCCACTTTTGATTTATCCATAATAACAAGATTACCATGAACATCTCTAAAATTTATATCTTCGAATAAAGCTGATGCTAACCATGAAGCGACTCTATCTGAAACACCGAATCTATCACACATCATAGCAACATTTAAGGCATCTTATCTTTGAATATAATGACCTCGTCTCATTTGAACAGTTGCTTCTGGAACTTCTGTTGTTGCTTCATTTTCATCTTCATCCATGTGTAATTCAGGTGGTTCGTAACTTGGATCATCGGTACCAGTTGTAAGTGTTGGTATTGTTGTAGCTACTTCTTCAACGTCTTCCGTATATTCAGATTTACTAAATAATGATTTGTTTACTAAAAATTGGTAGAAAAATAGTAAAGTGGAATTAAAAACCATTTTCAAATGTTTGGTATGAAAAATACAATTTTTCTTAAAAACACAATGTAGCTTTTATTGCGTTAAATAAAAGTAAAAACTCAAAAGAAAAGACAAAAATCAAGGAATTGCCATACTACATAAACATTGAATATAAAAGGAGAAATGTTGAAATAAGTGAATACAAAATTTTTATTTGGGAAAAATGTGGGAGAGTATTAAATGTGTCTCGGTAGTATTACGGTACCTTCTTAAACCAAAAAAAGTACAATTGTATCAACTTTTCCTTCCCTGTTTTCAGCCTTCGCGGACTGTTCTAATTTTTGAAATTAATTGTTTGAATAAAGAGATAATTTTAAGCCTCAAAAAGAGTAAAATCTTTTGTGTTATTACTTAAGGTTTTCGGGTCCTTATATAGACCCTGGACACGACTGAACTACCCTAGAGAAACCCCTGTTAAAGCGTATGCCTACAATTGTAGAATAAGCTTATGCCTACAATTGTAGAAATAGCTTATACTTGCAATTCTAGAATAAGCTTATGGTTACAATTGTAGAATTAGCTTATGTTTGCAAATAAGAAATACACATTTTATTGTTTTTTTTTTGTTAATTAACTTTTATTAAAATTAAAAAATACTTAAACAAAATTCAAAACGGAAAAAAATAAAAAATTAAACATTAAATTTAAAAATATTAAAAAATACAAAAATTTAAAAAAAAACATCAGAAACATATTTTCGTAGTACAGGGTGGCGCAAAAATAACCTTCCGATGTTTTTTGGCTGTAATTTAAAAAAAAAAATAAAAACTTTGATTCTTCTTGTGGATTATTTTTATTTGGTCTTTTAATTTTTTTTACATCAAGTCGAGAATATGATGTCATGTAAATGGCCGCCGCCACAGTTGATTGTCATTTGAGCCCTTTTTATGGCATTTTCCATCACTTTGGCCAAAACTTCCGGCGATAGGTCCTCACATTCTTGACGGATATTGTCTTTAAGAGCTGCAAGAGTCTGAGGCTTGTTGGCATAAACCCGCGACTTCAAAAAGCCCCACAAAAAGAAGTCTGGAGCGGTCAAATCAGGCGATCTTGCTGGACAGTGCAAATCGCCAAAACGGGAGACTAGGCGCCCGGGAAATGCATCCTTCAGCATATCGGTTGTGGCACGTGCAGTGTGTGGCGTTGCACCGTCCTGTTGGAACCACATGTTTTCCAATCCTAATTCATCAAGTTGCGTCAAAAAGAACTCGTTGATCATTGCTATGTAGCGCTCACCATTCACACTAACCGTTTGGCCCGCGACGTCTTCGAGGAAAAAAGGTCCGATAACTCCTCCAGCGAAAACAGCACACCATACAGTAACTTTGAGCGGGTGCAATGGCTCTTCGTGGGTTACACGCGGATTTTCAGTGCCCCAGAAGCGTAAATTTTGCTTCTTTACGTACCCGCTAAGATGGAAATGGGCCTCATCACATGATTATTTTTGATGAAAAATCATCTTCATTATTGCTCAAATAAATAGTCACCAATATTCCGCGTTCTGGAGCAGTGTAGCGTAACATTGTTTATTAACGTGTATTTCGCATGTGTTTACTACACAAATGTCAAAACAGAACTGACATTAGGGGCCAATCGCAAAATTTATAGCATTTTCTGATAGGAGGATTACTTTTGCGCCACCTTGTAATATATACACTCTTAGGGCGCAAAAATAAGAATGACAATGAAATGCCAATGCACGCGGTACAAAATATTCAACGATGAACTTACAGTAAAATTAACGGGACTTTACTGGAACAAGACTTCATATAGCTTAGAAATTGCAGTAAGTCTTTTATAATCATACTTAAATTGTTATAAACATATAAATGTTAATAAACATATCAAATATGCAAAAACCGAATATTATTCCAAACGGTTTAGTACAGCAATCAATTCTCAGCAAACTATTCGGGAAATAGGAATTGGCAGTGTGAATAATAATATTGACTGCCAAGTAGATGCTTATATGCTTAACAGAGCGTTTACTAACACCATTGTAATCCAAGCAAATCCCACTTTTTTAAATTTTTCCTCAGGCACGTTAAATACAGATAACGCGACAATTGAGGAACATTTTCAATTTTCTTACGTTACTCAATCTGACGTTATTTCAACGTTCTCTTTAATAAAATTAAACGCAGTGGGAAGTGATAACTTACATCCAAAATTTATAAGATTGCTTTTGCCCTTAATTTTGCCGTATGTTACTCATCTATTTAATACTATTATAATGTCATGTATGTACCCCTTAAACTGCAAACATGCAAAAATTGTGCCATTGCCGAAGTCGAATGGAGAATGCAGACCTATAGCCATCTTGTGTTTTCTATCCAAAGTCTTAGAAAAGCTTATGTACAAACAAATGATTGCATATGTCAATACTCATAATTTGCTTTCCAATATACAGTCTGGTTTTCGTCAGAATCATAGCTGCGTTATAGCTTTTATGGAAGTTAAGGAAAATATACGGCAAGGATTAGAAAATGGAAATATTAACTTTTTAGTGCTTCTAAGTCATTCTAAGGCTTTCGATACGGTAGACCATTATATACTCATTAAAAAACTGAAACACTTTTTTTGATTTACAAATACATCAACCGAACAAATTTCATCTTATCTTTCAAACCGGCTTATCCCTAATTAGGGGGGTGCCTCAAGGTTCTATTTTAGGTCCACTTTTATTTTCCTTATATGCAACTCACTTTAAGTAGCTCAGTTCAAAATATTGCTTCGGGCATATCCTATCTAAATGACGATTTAAACAGAATCTACCTGTGGGCTAGTGCAAACGGAATTTGTTTGAATTCCTTCCATTTCCGATGATATTCTTTTAAATGGCGAGAAGATTGATATTGTTAACATCGCGAAAAATCTTGGGATAATTTTTAATAGCAATTTGACATGGACTGATCATATAAACTCACTAGCAGGTCAAAGTTATGTAAAGCTACGAGCTGTCTGGTCCACACAATACTTCACCCCGTTAAGATAAGGATCCTACTTGCCAAGACATACTTGATTCCTTCCCTGATGTATGGGGGTGAATAATTTGGAAGTTGTGACTCAGTAAGTAAAAGAAAGCTAAATATCTTGTTTAACAATATTATAAGGTATGGTATGGATAGAGAAGCTTTGATCATGTTTCCTCTGTTTCCAATAATCTTTACGGAGTCTCACTAGAAAGTCCGTTGAAAATTCGCACTCTTATCTTTTCGCATAAAATATTAAACAGTCAAACCCCCAAGTATATATTTGACAAATTACGTTTTTTCCAATCGCCACGAAACCGAAACATTGTGATACCTCGACATCAATGCCTAGTGTCTGAATTTCAGTTTTATATTCATGCCGCTCGTCTTTGGAATAATCTTCAACTAAATCAACAACTAAACAGCAATGCTAATAGTTTGAAAATATTTTTATTTAACATTTTTAAATAATTAAATTTTTCTTTTTTTTATATATTTTTTTTTTAATTTTCTATTTTCTTTTTATCAATATTGTTATATTTGTAATTAAATGTGTTATGTTAATAATTAATAACATTACATTATAAATTTTTTTTTTGTAACTTTTGTAACTTAATACGTTCCTGTACTATAAATATAAGATTTGGTCTTGTTGTACAGGAAATGGAATCAATGAAATAAATAAATAAATAAAAAATGCTGTTGAGAAAATGCAATGTTTATAAAAATTACAAAACATGCAAAATATGACAAGCATGTTTAATATAAATTTACAGTGAATGATAGTTTTTTAAATATAAATAAAAGCAAAACGGGGAAGTGGGGAAAAAATATTAACGAACTTGAGATTTGAAACAAAATTATAATATGTATAAAGTTGAAAAAAATATTGTGAAGGAGAACAGTTTATCAAACATACTTAAGAAACTGTTATGATTTTTGCTAATAGTAAGTAACCTTTTTACAAGTATGTAAAAAAAACTATTAAGAAAGAGGAAAGTTTCTCAAACAAGATTGAGATACTGTTTAAATGTTTACAATTAGTAAGTCTTCTTATGCTATGTTCAAAACGCTAGATATAACGACTTGGTAGAACCGAGTATTTAATTTTTTCTTATTCTTTCAGAATATACTAGATTTTATCATATGTGTAAATGTTTTTGTCATTTTTATAAACATTGACTTACACAAAACTTACAACTAAAAAACACAAAAAATCAACTTCGTTTTTTTTTTGCTTTTTTAAAAAGGGTAAAAATTAAACATAAAAGGTAGTATTTTAAGTAACACAGTAGTTTAAGTATATGTTTAAATCTTAAATTGAGAATATAAATTATAAAATAAACTTATGCCCAAATTTTGTAAATCTCCTGCGTGTAACGCCTCACCTACACTTCACTTTCTAACGCTAACTCAAGTGTAAAGAAATCGAATTTTATAAATCACTACGTCATTGCGTTGGACTTTTACGTTATAACTTTAATTGTCAAATTAAAATAATTTCAGTGTTACCTGCATTTATGCATATGGTGTTTTATTTGTTATAATTATAAAAAAAGTCTGTTTTTACAATAGAATGGCTTCATAGCATATCTCAGCTATTTTACTTGATGAAATTGGGCTGGAAACTGAAAAATTTTATACGCGGTTGTCAAAAAAGTAGAATCAGTGTAGTTGTATGCTGCAAGTTACATAGCACCAAAGCGTAGGATGCCTTGACGCGTAAAGTAGGTCTACTTTCTACTTTTGTAAGCGTCATAAGCAACGTATGAACAGATCAGCTGATTTTGATAGGTTATTTTTATTTTAAAAAATACACAAGAACAAGGGACGTACCCAAAATCGTCTATTCCTATGGAGCTTTTTGTACACACTTGTAGCACAAAATACAATATTAACAAACTTAATAAGTTCTATAAATTCTTTAAAAATTTCACTTTCCATTTTGCAAAAATTGCTTTTATTTTTAATATATTTTATTCAACAAATTTACACTACAGCTGATCAAAACAAAAGAGTAAAACGCGTAGTATGTAACTTGAATGTCAGTAAAGCGTTTAAAGTGTTGACGCGAAAACGCGTGGTATGGACTTTCAGCTTAAAGCAGGGATGCCCAGTTCATGAAACAATTGCTTGGAGAGAACTCACACATATTCTTATGCTCCTTCATTTAGTCGTTGATGTTAAGTCAAAAAGTATATAATTTTCTATAGAGTATTTTTCCGCTCTACCAGAAATTCAACATGGTACAGAGTTCAGCGGCAACATTTTTAAATGAGAGGGCAACATTTTCAAAGTTGCTAAAGTGTTGAAAAACATTAAATTTGGTGTATGCAGTGCTGCCACATAAACAGTGTAATTTTATATACCAGTTTTTGGGATTCTTAACTGTTTACCAGTTTTTTCATGAAAAATTTTTTTTTCATATTATTGCATTTTTTATAGGTTTTTTAGTTATATGTTGCAACAATTAATAGCATATTTATTATCTTTATTATATATATTACCATAGAAATGGGAAATAATGGATATGAATAGACATAGTTGGTCAATGTGTGTGTACCAGAGAACTGCAAAATCAACGATTTTCTTGATTTAATCATACACAAAAATTCTTGTTCGCTTTTAATAATTCAACAAAATTCACTGTAGAATAAAATCAGCATCATGTTACTGAACACTGTTAAGTGATTACATTTGCATAAAACATAAACGACAGATGGTTCACACTGATTCCAATTACGCGTTCAGTAACATAATGCTGATTTTATTCTACAGTGATTTTTGTTGACTTATTAAAAGTGAACAAGAATTTTTGTGTATGATTAAATCAAGAAAAAAGTTGATTTTGCAGTTCTCTGGTGTGTACACACTTTAATACTTTTCATGTCACAATGTTATGTTTGAATTCGTTATTATTTTTTAACACAATTGCAAATTTTTGTTGTATTTTTTTACTTTATGAGACATGTCTAATTTTATAAAAGATAAATAGTATATTGAACAAATATTATATTTTTATATGAAAAATCTGAAAAAATACATGAATAAAATAAAAAAACATATTTTTTTATGAAATAATCTGAAAAATCTCTAGCATCCCAAAAACGGCAAAAAAATAGTTAAAATTGGTTATACGGCAGAACCGCTAAACACTACTAAAAGTTGCCGACCAAAACTCACCTTTGTTGGCGCCAAACTATGTTCATGTTCTAAGAGAGTACTAAAAAGTTCGTGAGAGAGAAACATACATTTGAGAATTATATACTTTTTGGATGAAAACACATGTGTAGCGGCTGTTTTTTTTTGTTCTTATAAGAACTAAATGAAATTGACTATGACGCACGAACAATATTTTATGATAACAAATGCTTTTGGTAATGTTGAATGCTTATTATGTTATCAAAACTTTAAGTCAAATTGGCCTAATAATTTAATAAGACATTTTGTTTGTTTTCATATTAAAATGAATAAATTTAATAATAACGAGAGGAAAAAGCTTTATAAGAAGTATAAAACCCTTTATTTGGAAAAAATTAAAGGATAGATGTTTGAGGTTGAAAACAATGAACCAAAATTTTATGATAATAAATTAAAAACTGAGTTATCAAGACTCATAAGCCTTGATATTGTTAGACATGGTAAACCATTTTCTGATGGGAAGTTTATTAAAGAAATTTTGATAAAAGTTTTGCAAAAGTTGAATTTTAATTTTTCTGTCGGCGTTGCAATCAATTAGGAGCATCTGTAGAATATGCAATAAGAGAAAAATTAAACAACTGTGATTTTTAGCCAACTTGTCGTTTGAATAAGATGTGTTGATGCAAACTATGATGTTTTTCAAAGAATGTTTACCCTTGAAACCTTCTATGGCAGCGTTACAGGGAAATTATTGTTTGATGTCGATAGTAACAAACATGTTTCTGTTGCTGACCCTAGAAAATTTGCAGGCGTTTGTACGGATGGAGCAAATGTAATGACTGGAACCAATGAAGGTTTCGTGCGTCAAATTAAAAAACAAGGTTTTGATGTTAAAAATTTCCTTTGCGTTATACACCAAGCAGCTCTTGCATCTTGTTAAATAAAATTTATGCGCAATATAACATAAATATTATCATATTAACATCTTTTACTTTTATAGAGTTTATAAATAATTGAGTATTTTCATTTAAAAAATTAAATCGAATTATTTTATTTAAAAATATGTTTATTAATATGTTTGGTTTTTTATATGAATATAATTATTCTGTTTTTCAATCTCTTACTAACATTATAATTTGGCTGTAAATAAATCAATTCTCTCAATTTTTTTTCTCTCTTACTCACTAATCCACAACAAAAAAATGTTTGGGCATCACTGTTCTAAAGCAGTGCTGTTCAAAAATAAAAATGTAGTTGTGTTTGTGAGAAAATGAGAATTGCACTGTAAGAAATGTTCAAAGGGTTAATAGCAGTGCTAGTATCTGAATGTGATGTGAGTTGAGCAGGGGACAATTGTCCCATCAAATGAACAGCACTGTTCTAAAGACATTTTTATATTTAATTATTTTACATCAGTGCTGTTCATTTGATGGGACAATTGTCCCCTGCTCAACTCACATGTATTCTTACGCTCTTGCTTTTAGTCGTCACTGAAACAGCGGCGATTGCACATGTGTAGCGGGTGTATGCTGTTTTTTTTTTTCTTTCAATGCACTGAAAAAAATTAATAGCATTGTACGAAAAATATTTTGTGATACTACAAGATCTATAAAAATCTTTAATAGACTTAATAAAAAAACACATTTTTTTAAAATAAAAGTTGATATGTTTTGAAAAATTCGAGTCCGATCGTTCATTCATTTATTCCGATCAAATGTATTTGTGTTTCCTTCCAAAAATTGAATTTTTTAAACAGAATAACATAAGAAATCCAACATACTAAAGATATTTTATTAACATCTTAAAGATATTTTAATATTAAAGATATTTTAATATTGATTAAAAAAATCTTTAACTTTTTGTTTTTTATACAATAAAAAAAGACACCCTAATGTATATATGTATTTCTTTTTTTCCTTTAAAAAATTTTTACTCAAAACATTAACAGTTTCATATTTTCAATAAAAAATAAATTCATTCAGATACTAGCACTGCTATTAACCCTTTGAACATTTCTTACAGTGCAATTCTCATTTTCTCACAAACACAACTACATTTTTATTTTTGAACAGCACTGTTTTACATGCAAAAAATATGTTGTGTTTGCACTCTTTCTTCAAAATCTCTTTATTATATTCAATTAAGAAGATAAAACTGTAAGGAGAACAAAAAAAGTTCGATTAATAGTTAATTTTTACTTTGTTTCTTATATATGTTTTAATCGTACGTTCACGGCCGAAAACATAGTTTTATTGTAATTGCATTGCATTAAACGTCAACAGATGCCAGACATAATACAAAAAAAACTTCTGGGTTACAATCAAATAAAGTTTTTTTCATTTTCTTAACACATATACTTTCGTAGATAGGTACAACATGTGATAAATCGCAAAATGAAAAACAAATGCGTTATATTAACAAAATTAAAATTAGCATTAACAAAAAACAAGTAAGAGCGGCTAAATTCGGTTATGCCGAATCTTATATACCCTTCACCATGGTTGGGAAGATAGTGAAGTTTATATATGGACATATATGGAATGGACAGATTTATATACGGACATCTTTAAGTGGAAATTTACCATTTAGTTTAGCGATAAAACTTGGACTATGAAAGATTTATGGTTCCCGAAAATAGGTATTAAAAAAATGTATGTTTTGGTCATAAATACTTTCAGCAAATATGTTCTACTAACGATTTTCGATCTTTGGATATATAAGACGTATCCATAGGTCATATTACAGCTCTAAAATTTTAGTTTTTATAAAAATTTTGATGTTTTTAGCCCATTTATGGAGTATTTAATTACGGTCTTACCGTTCTTAAGATATAAATTAATCTATTTTGTGCCACGCTCAATTCAAGGATCCCGCCCACATTTGGTCAGATGTTGTGTATTGATAACCAAGATGCTTGCACCTTATTTGGAAACTTTTCCTCTTTCCGTTCTCCAATTATACAGAAAAGCTGACCGACATCGTTAAGACAACTGTGCTGGACGCATTTGTTTTGTTAAAAAAAAATAAAAAAATAACAAAAAGTCTTAAGAAAATAAAAAAAAGTGTTAAAAAAATATAAAATAAAAAAAGTTGAATAGACGGGGCTCGATCGCGCGACTAAAAGAAAAAAAGTATTTGTGACAAAGCGCTTAGACCACTGAGCCATTGAAGGACATAAGCAAACGTCGTTAATAGAAGTAAATAAAGAGTTTTCGTTTAAAACAGATTTGTTTGGGTTTTATTTAAATGACAAACCTTTGTATGGATTTGTTGTTTGTGGGTAAAAGGTGAGGAGGTGAAAGACAAAAAGTTCAACAAATAAAATAAAAACAACAACAATCACGATCATAATGCCAATCAGTGTTGTCATATTTTTTTCAAAAATCTTTTTAGTTCTAAAAAAAGCTTTTTTCGACCAAAAAAATATTTTTTTACAAATCTTTAAAAGAAATCACTAGAACTGCATGTGTTTTATTTCTACAAATATGTTTGATTCAGCTGGCAAATTTGCATTTCGGATTTTATTTCGCTTTTTTATTACAAAATATTTTAAAATAGTTTATAAATTGTTTTTATAAATTATTATAAGTTATGACCTAAAATAGTTGCACTCAAAGGGAAATTATGTATAAAATTTTCTTAATATATGAGAAAATGGTTTAAAAATCTGTTTATAAATTCTTTTAAATCGGAGCAAAAACAACAAATTTTGATGTTTTTAGCCCATTTATGGATTATTTAATTATTAACATAAAATTTTATTTAAACTAATTATTTAATGTTTAAAAAAAACAAAAAATAAAAAAAGTCTTAAGAAAAAAAAAAAAAAAATGTACAAAAAAAAAATTATATTGTGTCTTGAGTAGGATTCGAACTCGCGTTCTTAGAGAAAAAAAGTATTTGTGACATAGCGTTTAGAAAACTCAGCTATGAAGGCCATATGGAATCATCGTTTATAGAGTTAAATGAACAGTTTTCGTTCAATAGGGATTTGTTTGGTTTTTATTTAAATGACAAATCTTTGTATGTGTTTGTTGTTTGTGTATAAAAGGTGAAGAGGTTAAAGAAAAGAAATTGATGTGTTTGTTATGTGTAATATTCAGCATACATATTAAACAAAGGGATTTTACCGGAAAAATTAGAGGTAGTCCTGGTTTTTTGCTAATATCTCAGCCATTTATTAACATTATTGTCTGATTTTTAATAGCAAACAGAAAAGGATCACATGTAACAGAAATCAAGTCCTCACCATGTCTGGGTTCTTCGGAATACCCATTTCAACACACAGACGGACATCGTTAAATCAACTTCGCTCTTCATAAGGACCCAGAATATATATACTTTATAGGGTCTAAGATCAATATTGTAGAAATTACAAACGGAATGACAAACTTATATATACCCTTCCACCTGTGGTGAAGGGTATAATAAAAAGGTTTTAAAACAAATAGGTTGAAATAATACAGACAAAAGAAGAAAAATGAAGCTCAACAAGAAGAAGAACATGAAGCGTATTCGTGTAAACAAACTCTGGGAATAGCAATGAAAAAGGCTGAAAGAGCATTACCAAATGATTTGAATTAAGCACAGCTCTAACGGCCTATTTAATAAAAACAAAAATATCATAAATATTGTTAAAATTTCATTATTTCATATTAAATAAAATAGTTTATTTCTTGTTATAAGTGTTACTACACACTATAAATTGAGTATTATAATAATAAAAAAAGATATGGAAAAATCGTAAAAATCGGCTTTTAAAACTAATGAATTTTGACCACAAAAACCAAAAAATTAACCTTAGAATTGCTTAAAAAGTAAAAGTTATAAAAGTGTTTTCTGTTAAATTTAAATATTGACGATTTTTTATCAATATACTTAACTTTATATTTAACAAAAATGAATTGCTGAAAATCTTTTATTTTCTAATTTCCATTTTAAATTTCCTCTTGTTTCTACAAAAAGAAAAATTTATCAAACGCTTTGTTTTCAATTATTTTTCAATTTATTAATTAAATCCATTGTTGCAATTTATAACAAATTGTTCGCTTAAATTTTCAAATAAGAAACTTTGTCTATTTGATCGCAAAACATTTTTGTACATGGAGAAGCAACGTTCCACATCAACAGAATTTAGTGGAGCGTATTTGAAATTCAATATCCCTTTTGACGAATAATAAAAATTGTCGTTTTCATTATATGCACTGCCATCTAAAATTTGTCCAATTTGCTTTAGGTCTTTAAAACCTTTATTCTCTTCGTGAATTGCTAATTGCTTTTGATGTGCTTTTCTTCCGATGTTGCCAGGAATATTTACTATTTTATTAACCATTTCATCAATAAGGGTAATATGTGAAGTTAGTCTTATTTTCCAATAACTTTATAGTTGATGTTAAAAAGCCAAAGTTTAAGGCTATAAAAATAAACTGGTTACGTAGTTCACAAGTTTTCATAATATATTGACAAATTCTTACAGCTGACGAAATGTAAGGGTTTAACCAAGGACCCTTGAAACCAGGATGAACAAACTACATTTTTTTTAGCCACTCATGATGCCATGGTGCCACGGTGCCAAATGACGAAACTACAAAAAATTCTTAGGCGACACCATGAAATTCTTAGGCGATTTACAGAAATATTTAGCCACTTGCAATGGTACAACCCCAAGTACAGTGATTGTGTTGTGAATGTATACATGTTTGAATTTTTTTTCCTAACATTCAACAAAAGCACAATATTAATTATTATTATAACAAACAAATGGATATTTGATTTTTTTTTGCTTAAGACAACAAACAAAACAATGGCAAACGTAAGTATAAAAGAGACAAAAAACACAAAACATCGGTAAGCATGAGTAAACATTAAAAAAAACCATTTAAATAAACATTTACATTTTATTATAATATTTCCATTTTTTATGTAATAAAAAAAAATATCCATTTGTTTGTTATAATAATAATTAATATTGTGTTTTTGTTGAATGTTAGGAAAAAAAATTCAAACATGTATACATTCACAACACAATCACTGTACTTGGGGTTGTACCATTGCAAGTGGCTAAATGTTTCTGTAAATCGCCTAAGAATTTCATGGTGTCGCCTAAGAATTTTTTGTAGTTTCGTCATTTGGCATCATGGCACCATGGCATCATGCGTGGCTAAAAAAAATGTAGTTTGTTCATCCTGGTTTCAAGGGTCCTTGGTTTAACATAGAAAAAATTGTCGTAAACGTATCAAAATGGTTGGCGTAATATAAATTAAAACATGTCGCTACCCCGGTGTAAACGGGAAACAATGTGTGGCCAGATGGTTGATTTCGCTGGCATGCCTACGTTTAAGCTCGGCTAGAGCTCGCCGGTATTGGGGTTGATTCTTTGTCAGTAAAAATAAAAATTTTCATGCCTGTCTTGAAGAACGGAGATAGGGTGTACTTACTTAAACAAACAAAACTTAATAAACTAATAATTCTGGGCCCGAAGTGGTGTGGTCTTTCCAAAAATAAAACAAAGAGAAAATTACCAAATTAAACTGAATGGCACCAATGTACTCACTCACCTCCACTGGTCTCATGTCCACTCAAAGACATATGGTTGGCTGGTGTCCTGACAACATAGGCGGCCCTCCCACACGAGATCCCTGGGAACCTCTCCTTGATGACCTCTTTCCAGGTTCCGGTCATCCCAAACTCGCCCCCACTTACCTACCACTTTATGAACAAAAATAATGACTAATTTTAAGTATGAATTTATTTTCAATGTAAATCTTTAATTTATTGAAAAAAAAGGTTTTTAACAAAGGCTTAGCACAAAATCTCATTACAATTTAAGGAAATCATTATAAAACAAGTAAAAATCGGCTAAATTCTGCTGTGCCGAATCTTTGAATACCCTCCACCAATATCCTAAAAAAATGTCTCTTCTATTTTTGATACAAATAATATAAAAAAACTTTTGAAGTAAAATTATGTAGGTAAAATCATTTTTTGAGGTGAAAAACTTTTTTAGATGTGAAAAGAAGTTTTTTGGTGGAAAAAAAAATTAGAGGTGAAAAAAATTTTTTGTGGTGAAAAAAAATTTTAGTGGTGTAAAAATGTTTGAGGTGAATACAAAATATTTACTGCTAAGCGACTGGTGAAAAAATATGAGAAAATATATTATGTACCAGTCGCTACTATGAAATTGTATTAAATTTGTATGGGTAATTTAGAGGCACCTTTACATTTTCACTAATTTTTTAAAACATGGACTGCACAAAAAACACATTTTAAAGCATATTTTTTGTCAAATACTCAATTTTGTACCAGCTGGGAACTAGCTCTGCAGCTGAATATGCCTAATGGAGAGAATGCACTTTCTGATGCGCCACGTATTGATAAATAATTGCAACGAATGTTCTTTCTTTAAAAAAAATTGAAGTGTGTTTGTCTAATAGAGAGAATACAGCAATGAAATTAATTTATTAAAGAAAGAAAATGAGTTGTCACTATTTGTCAATAGATGGCCCATCAGAAGGTGCATTCTCCATTAGGCATACTTTGCTGCAGAGCTAGTCTCCATTAGCCATATTGTGCTACAATATGCGGTAAAGTATTATTAATTTGCTATTTTCTTCGTAACATAAATGAATAGTTGTCAAAACCTATGAAAAATATATGTTTTATGTGCATATTATACCTTAATTTTGTAAATAAATATTCATTTAGATGTTTCAGAACACAATATTGCACTTTATTCATGAGTATTTTTTTATAAAAGAAAATATTAACATAAATATACATTTGCCAATCCCTCAATTCTCAAAAATACAAATGGAATAAAAAAAAACTATTTTCCTCTATGAAAATATCTTTATTGACATAAAAATGTGAAACAAATGCTTTTATTACGTCAAACATTTAAAAAATTTACTTTAAAATTATGTAATAAGACTACTAGCAACATCTGAATGCATTATAATTTAAAGTATGTAGTTAATTTAATATTTTTGGTAAATAAATTAATTGAAAGCCTAATCCAAGGCTATCCAAGCCTAATCCAAGGCTATAGATATAGTTTTAATGTGATTCTGCGCCACCTATTCAAAAGTAGCGGCACTAAAGCAATTATGCAATTGTGCTCTTTCTTTATATATAAATTTCTTTGGACCTAGCCATGGGTCAGGGTATTGTTTTAGTTAATTCAGCGTCACCTATTCAAAAGTAGCGGCACTAAAGCAATTATGTATTTTGCTCTTTCTTTAGATATAAATGTCTTTGGTTACAGAAGCAAAAAATACATTTTATGGAATGAAACGAAAAATCAACAAAGCTTAACAGAAAAACCCAATCTGGCTTACTATATCTCCTATAGTAGCCAAAGAATTGGAGATATTTGAACGGACCTCTGGACCTTACCTCATTCTATATGAGCCCAGCCTCCGGCAATCATAGGGGCTAAAGATGATATACGTATATACTAAATTTTGCATGAACTGTAATATAAATATGTTTTGTCAATTTATGCAACTGAACTTTTGTTATTTAGTTTTAGTAATGTTAATTATTTAGTTTTAGTAATGAGGTCTGCTCTGTTAGCGACTTTAACAATGTTGTTTTTTACGTTAACTTACCCTGTAGGAAATGTCGATAGTGAAAGTGTACTGATTAACTATTGACTTTGTCACCAGTACTACTGACTAATTATGCCCCAGCCAACGCTTTCTGCTGTAGACATTTAACATGTGCGTGTCATTGCGAATCTACATAACTATTGACTAGGTGTTGACATTGGAACCAGAGATTCACTAGTTCATTTTAGTAATTTTAGTCTACACTTTTGGAACTTTTTACTAGATTTCCACACTGGAAGGAAATAAGATTAAACAGGTGCATTTATTTTGTTAAATTAGATATTTTATTAATAAAATTTTTTTTATAAATTTCATTAATGTAAAAAAAATGTTCGTGCAAATTTAATTTTGGAGTAGACAAATCTTCAAAAGACTGCACAAAATCATCCACAGGCTCCGTAAAATCTTCATCAGGCTCCACAAAATCTCTAGAGTTGCAACTTTCACTAAAAATGGTTGCCTCTTTCTTATTTTTATACAAAATTGATTGTTTTTTTCACAAGTTTTTTGTAATATCTTTTGCTCATTATATATTTTGTTCAAATTTGTATATTTACCTTTTAAATTAATTTTTCTTCATATTTTTATTAAAAGCTTTAATTTTGCATGCAGCTATGCACATGTATTTTCAACAAAATAAAAAAATAAAAAAATCAAGAACAAGCACAGCTTTACAGCTGCAAAAGTGGAATGTAAAAAGTATAGACGCTTTGTTGACATGTAACCAAAAAGTCACCCAGAATAGTCGAAAAAATTGGTGACTTGTAGACACTTAACCCCAGGCTTCCTACAGGGTAGTTATTTTAGTAACACACATATAGCTCTAATAATGGCCTTATTCTATAACTTTAACTTTGACGATAACAGAGATATAACATTTGATTTTTTCATTTTGTTATTCTATAAAACACTTTTTAACAGAATATGTTGTATAACAGAGAAAGCATCTGTTATTGTTGAAAAACTGTAACTGATACGGAAATTCTTATGTTATTTACCATAGTCACGCGAATTTAACTGTCAATTTTAACGATAGCTATTTTGAAAGTGACTAATATAAAATTAAAAGATTTTTTATAAATTTGTTAAAATTAACCAAAAATGGTAAGTAATAATATTTTAAATTTAATAGAAAGAATACAAATAATAATTTTATATAAATATTATATAGGAAAAAGAGACAAGCGGACAATTATTAGAATGGCTGCAGAAGGAAGTTGAAGATGTAAAAAACAAAAGGACAGCAAGAGAACAATTTGAACTGTTGGTAGCAGAAATCACGAAGAACCCAACCATGGATCGTGGGGTTCCAGTCTTTGGTTCTAATAAGGCTAAAGTCGACAAATTCTGTGAAGAAACAACCTTTAAATTGAATACTCGTGGCCCGCCCCAAAGAAATGCCTCAGAATGGAAAAAAGTAAGTACGGACGTTTGATTTTAAAATATGAATGAATTCTTAAGATTTGTCTTTAATATTTGAAGGTGTGGTCTGATCTTAAACTCAGGACAAAAAGAAAAATATCTGATAATGCTAATTCGATAAAGGAGACACGAGGAGGCCCATATTTTGAATCAAAAATTACTGGGTATGAAGAAACAGTGGATGACCTTTTATCTCTACGAACTAGTGCTGTACCTAAAGGAGTTATTTTCAGTTTGAGTACACAATTATACATACATCTAACAACACAGAAGTCTACACCCAAATAATCTTCATGAGATATTAACACACAACCGTCTACATCAAAACAATCTTTAGCAAAACTTCATTTAGCACAACAAACCACAGTTCGAGATGCAATCCAAAAAACATACCAATCTTCAGTACAACAGTCCAAAAACATAGAATTAATACAAGCACTAATGCATAACTCACCTCAGCTACCCACTACACAACCAACCACTATACAACATTGTACTACACAAATGTCTATAACACATACATCCGCAACCCGGAGAACAACTCAAGAAAATCCTACACAGAAGAAAAAGAAAGCTTACATCAATTGAAGAAACAGTCAGCAATCAAAAAATATTAATTGAAACTTTAAACACTCAAAAATAAATTTTATTACAGTTGGTTAACGTTTTACAAGAAAAACTTTAATAAATTGTTTTAACTATTTAAGCAGTCTGAAAAATCTTTTTGTTTTTTTTTAATTTTTAGCAATTTTGAAAATTGTTTTAGTTCAAAGATTTTTTTAAATTTCAGCGTTTTTTATTTTTAGCGGTTTTTTCAATCTTGATAATTTGTTCATTTTTAGCGATATAAAAAAATTAAGAATAACTGCTAAAATCGCTAATTAAAAAGAGTAAACAATTTTGACAACCGCCAAAATTGAAAACATTTGCTAAAAATTATAATAAATTCAAGAATATTAAAAAATATACAAAATTTAAAAAACCCCTACAATTGAAAAAGAACCTCCAAAATTTAAAAAAGAAAATTGCTAGAAAATAAAAAACGCTAACCTTAAATAACGCTAGAATTTTCAAAAAATCTCCAAAATGAGAAAAAATCCCTGGAAATAAGATAAAAACGATAAAATTGAAAAATCGCCTAAAATTAGTATCTGGGTAGTTTTATATACGATAAAGCCATTATAATTTAAGGAATTTTTTAAAGAAATTTGATGCATTTTTATAAAAAAGTCATCAAAATCTAAAGGATTTTCTAAAGAAAATTCTAACGATAAACCTTTAGATTTTAGACACAGACGAGTTTTTACATCAAAAAGTATTTTCTACACGAAGAAACAAATTTTTCAACAGAATTACTTTCTAAGAAGCATAAAAAATAATTGATGTTGTAAACTAAGGGTGTCCCAAGAAGAACGAAATTTTTAAATTTTAAATGAAACACAGATATTTAAAAAAAATCGTGAAACTTTATTATATCGTAAAGTAGACAGAATGAGGTTATGTATGGAACAATATATCGTGCAGATGGCCGCCGCGGCTTTGCTGGCATGCACGCGATCTTTTAATGAAATTTTCAATGACCGTTTTGCATGAATGCTGCGGTATTTCATTAATGCAGCGTCCAATTTCCTCTTTAAAGGCTTGAGCCGTCGTCGGCTTATTCGCGTAAGCCATCGACTTCAAAAAACCCCAAAGAAAAAAATCTAATGGTGTTAAATCGCACGATCTAGGCGGCCAATTCTGATCTCCAAAACGCGAAATAACACGACCGGGAAATGACTGATGCAGCAATTGAATTGTTTCTCTGGCTGTATGACATGTGGCGCCGTCTTGTTGGAACCACATGCCCTCCACATTCATTTATTCAATTCAAGGCAAGAAAAAACTGGTTATCATTTCACGATACCGAACACCATTGACTGTTTGCGCTTGACCTGCCTCATTTGCATAAAAAAAAGGTCCAATGATTCCTCCAGCCCAAAAACCACACCACACAGTGACACGTTGAGGATGCATTTGCTTCTCGTGAATCACTCGAGGATTTTCCTCACCCCAAATGCGACAATTCTGCCTTTGACGAAGCCATCAAGATGAAAATGGGCCTCGTCACTGAAGATGATTTTATCGGCAAAATCAGCATTTTCATGTTGTCTCTCCAATACCCAATTAACGAACTCCCTTCGCTGTCTATGGTCAGCTGGCTTCACTTCCTGAGTCAATTGAACTTTGTATGCATGAAGATGCAAATCTTTCGTCAAAATTCGCTGCAAAGTCGATTTGGAGACACCAATTTGCTGAGCTCGGTGTCGATCGACCTGGTCGATGGCGCGTTGTTGTCTTTACATCACTAACAGACCCAGTTTCGGCAAATTTATCCACTAATCTCTTTACAGTTGACTCTTTTGGAGCATTATTGTGACCCCAAATTGATCGCAATTTGCGAACTGTAGCCGCAAAACTTTCACCATTTTGGTAAAACAATTTCACAATGAAAATGCGTTGTTCATTCGTGTAGCGCTCCATTTTTACTAACATCGTACCTTCTACTAGCAAACAATAACAATTGTTCAAATGTCAAACAATGACACTTCGAATGTTGCCAGATTTAAAAATTGCGTTCTTCTTGGGACAATTTATTAATAACATATTTACATTACAAATCATTTGCTATTAAATTTCGAATATTCGTTGCAACAGAATTTGAAATGTTAGTAGTTTCAGGTTGTTCAAAATAGCCACCTACTTTATTCATTTCAAACATATTTGAATCAATTTCAATATTGTGTTTATATTCAATACAAATATTGTGGAGAGCACAACAGGCATTAACGATTTGAGTAGATTTTTCTGGGCTATAGTGCAATCCACTCTCAGATATAATACATCTGAATCGGTTTTTCAGAACACTATTACACCTTTCAACACCATTGCGGGCCTTTATGTGTGCATCATTATAGTTTTCTTCGCACTGTTGGGCAGGATTACGGTACGGCGTCAAAAGATATGGTTGAAGAGGATAGCCTGAATCTCCTGAAATATGATATTAGAATTTATTTTGTTTTATAAAATAGTTTTTAAATGTTATCAGGTTGTTCACAAGAGGTGTGCTAAGAGTTGTATGTGTTGTAATCACTTGTTAAAAAAATCCAATAAAAATTATCTAAATTAATGCGATCAAAAACTACGATGTATAAACTAACAAAAACCTCCTGTATTTTACCTTTGACTACCAAAGGTACAAATATGTCCCATTTTGTATCAGGGTCCTGTAGGAAATTGACCAAATGAAGGATTGGACCATATAATACCACAATTTTGATCCCCTATGTCAAATAGAATCCTAGAAAGTATGTATCATATTTTTTCGATATTGATCCTTAGTGAAAAAAGGACATATATCAACCATTGGTCGGCCAAGTGTTTCTCTTTCCTGCTTGAAACTGCGGCTCAAAATACGCATGGGCTTCGCTGTTTTTCCATATATATGAGTCGTGGTTTGCTCCTGGACAACGCGCATCTACATATTTCATTTTAAGTTCGTGATCGCAAATCTGAAAAGGTTTATGATGAAATATAAATGTAAAATTACTTCAATCTTTGTACTTACAAGCATAACATTTAAGCTGTAATATCCTTTTCGTTTGTAGTAGTGGTGTTTCAGATCTGATGAAGGAGACTTGAGCCAACCACTCCAGGTATTTTGTATTTTTGATAAAAGAATTCTTTAGTAACCCTATCTCTTCTTCATCAGTACATCTAAGCCGTATGTACTTAGAGCATACATGTTGCTCAAATATATCCAACAGCTCTGAGATAATGCGTGAGACTACAGGCTGTGAAAGATTTACCCAGCTGCTTCCAACTCCAGTTTGGTAGGCCCCTTTCCCAAAATATTTAAAAAAGCAGCAAGTTTTAAAACTAGCGGGATAAAAGTTTTGCGCCGTTGCTGTCGTAGATGTGACGAGACTTCATCTAAAACCATTACAAAAATGTTTTTACAGGGAAATATTTCACAAATCTTGAACGATGAAAATATAAAAACACATTGTAAAAATACTTTAATATCCGTCCGTTATGCACTTATACTTACTCGTAATCTGGAAGATATAATGGATTGGAGTCATCCCTTCAACGTCTTTTTTCTATATTTAAAGCTTCAGATTCAATTTAAAAAAAACTTACAATCGAAAACATATTGTTTATTTTTATTTTAAATTTCACAAATATTTTTTTATTTTGAACAATAACAACTATTGCCATTCAAAATAAAATAAAAGTTATGTAACCATATTGTTTTATTTAGCAATTTCTAAACAGAACTCAAATATTATCAACTCTGAATTGACTAATATTTGTACCTGGTAATTCTGATTTTTTTTTTTAAAGTGAAAAATCGTAATCAACATAAAAATAAGATTTCATACTAATTTTAGCAGTCATATATGTTAAGGAATACAAAATTTTAATGTTAACGTTTTCTTCACAATAACATAACCAATATATTGTTAAAAATACAGAATATGGCTATAAGAATGTTATTATTCTCATAGACTTAATAACATTTTTACTTACTTAACAGAAAAAAAAAATAGATAAGGAAAAATTGTACATATTTGTATGGAAAATTTTTTTGAACCGTTGAACCGATTTTGCTCATTTTGAATACCAAACTGCTCGGGAGGATGTTCAATAATCTGGGTAAAAATAGGCACCCCCGCTTGCGTCTTCGCGTCGTGATCGCCATTTCCTCAGACAGACAGACGGACATAGCTAAATCGACTTAAGGATAACAAATATATATATGTACTTTATGGGGTAAGACCCCATGACCTATATTTCGACGTGTTACGAACGGAATGACAAACTGATATATACCATCACCATATATGGTGGAGGGTATAATTAGTTGTTTTTTTGGCAATTAAAATTTGCCTTAAAAATCAGCAATTATTAGCAAAAATAGACCGCTCTAACAAAAATAGCAATTATGATCAAAAGTAGTAAAAAATTTACCTAACAATTATGGCTCAAATTTATTATTTTTCAATATATTATTACTTTTCAATATAAAGGGTGTCCCAAGAAGAACGCAATTTTTAAATTTTAAATAAAATACAGATATTTTAAAAAAAAATCGTGAAACTTTATTATATCGTAAAGTAGACAGAATGAGGTTATGTATGGAACAATATATCGTGCAGATGGCCGCCGCGGCTTTGCTGGCATGCACGCGATCTTTTAATGAAATTTTCAATGACCGTTTTGCATGAATGCTGCGGTATTTCATTAATGCAGCGTCCAATTTCCTCTTTTAAGGCTTGAGTTGTCGTCGGCTTATTCGCGTAAACCATCGACTTCAAAAAACCCCAAAGAAAAAAATCTAATGGTGTTAAATCGCACGATCTAGGCGGCCAATTCTGATCTCCAAAACGCGAAATAACACGACCGGGAAATGACTGATGCAGCAATTGAATTGTTTCTCTGGCTGTATGACATGTGGCGCCGTCTTGTTGGAACCACATGCCCTCCACATTCATTTCTTCAATTCTAGGTAAGAAAAAACTGGTTATCATTTCACGATACCGAGCACCATTGACTGTTTGCGCTTGACCTGCCTCATTTTCATAAAAAAAGGTCCAATGATTCCTCCAGCCCAAAAACCACACCACACAGTGACACGTTGAGGATGCATTTGCTTCTCGTGAATCACTCGAGGATTTTCCTCACCCCAAGTGCGACAATTCTGCCTATTGACGAAGCCATCAAGATGAAAATGGGCCTCGTCACTGGAGATGATTTTATCGGCAAAATCAGCATTTTCATGTTGTCTCTCCAATACCCAATAAACGAACTCCCTTCGCTGTCCATGGTCAGCTGGCTTCAGTTCCTGAGTCAATTGAACTTTGTATGCATGAAGATGCAAATCTTTCGTCAAAATTCGCTGCAAAGTGGATTTGGAGACACCAATTTGCTGAGCTCGGTGTCGAATTGAGGTGGATGGAGTTTGAGCGACATCATCACGTACAGCTGCGACATTTTCGGTCGATCGACCTGGTCGATGGCGCGTTGTTGTCTTTACATCACTAACAGACCCAGTTTCGGCAAATTTATCCATTAATCTCTTTACAGTTGACTCTTTTGGATCATTATTGTGACCCCAAATTGATCGCAATTTGCGAACTGTAGCCGCAAAACTTTCACCATTTTGGTAAAACAATTTCACAATGAGAATACGTTGTTCATTCGTGTAGCGCTCCATTTTTACTAACTTCGTACCTTCCACTAGCAAACAATAACAATTGTTCAAATGTCAAACAATGACACTTCGAATGTTGCCAGATTTAAAAATTGCGTTCTTCTTGGGACACCCTTTATTAACTCCCCACTTATCCATTCCTACCCTAAAAAAGTTAACTTTGCTGATTTTATGTTTCCCTATTTATAACTATCATTATGAAAACTTAAACTCGATGAAATCCATCTTTATAGAGCTACCAAAATGCTCTCGATTCACAAAAAAAAATGACAGGAAAAATTTTGTTTTCTATATTCTTTTTACACCAAAAGCGTTCGAACGTTCGTCCGTGACCCCAGGAAATACCCATATAAGGAATTTATGTTTTGATTTGTTACATTTATCCCTACTTTTTTGCTATCGGGAACACCAATGTTAACAGCTGATTAATAACACTGTCCAACAAATTAAGACTTTTTGAATGGAACAGAATAGCGAGCCCATAATTCTGAAAGGGTATGTTGAGTAGATAATTTTTGTAGAACAAACTTATGGTCCAGCACGTCTGAGTTTTATTTTACAGTGGGTCAAAGTTTTAATTTTTTGGTCGAAGGGAGCATTATACTATATGAAAAAAATGCTGCAAGTTAATGTCTGAGAGAATTATTATGGTCAGAGTTGTATTGGAATTGTATGAGGATTATTTTTGTCGAAGATCTTAACCCTCTAACTGGTCTCTTTATGGGTCAATTTGACCCTTTTTCGAGAAAATCAAAAAATATATTTCGGGAAAATCAAAAAATATCCTTTAAAAAAGGAAATTTAAGGCTTAAAATATTCTACGAAAATGTTTGCCGGAAAATTTCAGTGGGGGTCACCAAAGACACCAATGTTGTAAATAAAGCTCTTTACGCTTAATTAGTAAAATTATACACCAACATATACAAAACAGGTAAAAACGGCATCAAGTTCGGGTGTGATATTTATTAAAATTAATAATAAAAAATAAAAGAAAAAATTCAAGCATAACTGAGCTACTAAGCAGTACATATCGGGTGTGATTTTTACTAAAATTAATATAAAAAAAACAAAAATGAAAGCTTAAATAAGCATGGCGGATTCTGTTTGCAAATTAAGAGATTGGTTTTGTTTTATTTGTGGACATTTTACGCACCATCAAAGCAGAAGAAAGATATTCCCTACAATTGAAGAACCATATTTTTTTTTCTTTGGAATACGATTTTTATCTGAAGCTTGGATACCAAAAACCGTATGTACTACTTGCGAAAGTGGTCTTTTGACCTGGTACAAAGGCGGTACTAAGGCGCTGCCATTTTCTGCGCCTATTACATGGATTGAACCTGAAGATCACAAATCAGATACATGCTATTTCTGCGTAAATTACAAATTTGGTAGAAGCCAAAGGCACTACGCGATAATGACATACGAAGCAACAAATAATGTCATTTTACCAGAAGTGCGCTGTGAAGGTGTTCCGGTGCCTCAACCGCCTACACATACATTTTCGGCCAATATGACAGTCGCCAATACAGAAATTACAGCGGCGGTTGAAAACATATCAGATATAAGTTACTTGCATCTAGATGGTTTAAACATATGTCCTTATTTGATAGACCAAGCTTATTTTGAAGATCTTGTAAGAGATTTAGGACTAACAAAAGAGAAAGCTGAAATATTATGTTCCAGATTGAAAAACAGGAATTTGATAAAAGCCGATGTAAAAGTTACATTTCCAAGAAAAAGACACGCCGATCTGGAAAGTTTTGAAGCAAAAAAATAAATATGTACATACTATAATAAACCACTATTAAAACAAAATTATATTTTTTTTTATAGAAGTTGGCGTGTAATTTTGCCAATTAATAGTAAAGAGCTTTATTTACAACAATGGTGTCTTTGGTGACCGCCACTGAAATTTTCCGGCAAACATTTTCGTATAATATTTTAATCCTTAAATGTCCTTTTTTAAAGGATATTTTTTAATTTTCCCGAAAAAAGGGTCAAATTGACCCATAAAGAGACCAGTTAGAGGGTTAAGATCTTCCACAAAAATAATCCTCATACAATTCCACAATACAACTCTGACCATAATAATTCTCTCAGACATTAACTTACAGCATTTTTTTCATATAGTATAATGCTCCCCGACCAAAAAATGAAAACTTTGACCCACTGTAAAATAAAATTCAGACGTGCTGGACCATAAGTTTGTTCTACAAAAATGATCTACTCATCATACCCTTTCAGAATTATAGGGTCGCTATTCTGTTCCAAAAATGCTGTTGGACAGTGTAATTAAATAAATAAAAAACTAACAATTTATTTATTTTTGTATTTTGTGTATAAAATTTGTGTTTAAAATTATAAATATAACGAATTATGCAAAAAAAAAAAATAAATAAAAATATTAATAAAAAAAATGTACTCGTTACTTTTTGAAACCTCGTCTTCCTTGGATGATGAAGAATCTGACCAGGGTTTTGGTGTTACCAAACGTCAATTACGGTACAATATTGATGACAAATTGTGTTTTTTTAAATAGTTTGAAAAAATTTCAATCTAACGGTCAAACAATTCAAGTGATGATTTTGACATCTTAAGTGATTAATTTTTTAGCGCAGTGATTTATGACATTCTAATTTGTATGTATAAAATTTCAAATAACGTAACGAACAGCTGTTTCAACGCGAGCAATCACCTACTTTATTCAAGTGATGTACAAATCGATTTTTTAAAAAATGGCGAAGCGTTTTGAAAAATGAGGGCATAAAAGTTTTGTAAATGGAATAAATTCACAAATTTTTTTGCACTATTTTATTCTTTTTCCTTCTTAACATTTTTTAATGAAGTTGAAATATTTTGACGAGTAGACGATTACTTAAAGACGAAACGTAAAAGTTATACAAAGTACTTTCTTCATCAATTCGACAAACACTAACTTAAAAAATCACTTAGAGCCACTTTTTGCGATGCAATTGATTGCATGCTATTTTCTCAATTCCCTTGTTAAAGTTGCTTCTAAAGTTATGTCTATTTATGCGGTGACTTTTTTTGCTCTAAAGCCGAATGTTAATGAAGCAACAACAGAAGTATACATATGAGTGAGAAATAACAAGAACATGCACGAAAAACGAAAACCGTGCTTTTTTTGTTACCCCGCTTGCTTCTCTACTTCGTCACCAAACAAGAACAAGTTTTATTTTCTTATTTGTTTTGGTTAAGTTTGACTTTGTGTGGGTAGATTTTCCTTTTTCCACGAACTGTTTACTCATTTTGTCTTTAAAAGCTGATTAGATTAGTTTTTCTATAAGAAATTTTGTTAATTGTTAACTTGTGTTAGTATAAAATAAAACCATATGGGTTTAACTTTATACAAAAAGTTAGAAAAAGTTTAGCACTTCTTTATATTGTTCTACGTTACTTTAGTTTTTATTTACATTGCGTTTTAATAAAAGTCTTAATTAGGTATTACTTACAAGGGAATGGCCCCATGATTACACAACAATTTTGATGAAATTTGGATCAATAAAAAAATATATTCAAACTCTCTAAATAGCTGTTAGATTTTGGGTATGGGAGTTTGTGTGTAAGAAAATCAGCAAATAATTAGTGTTAGGGATCCCAATCCTGAAATCCCATGAATATTAAATATTAATGAGTTCCGAATCAAGTTATTCTTTAGCACATATCGCGGAATTTTCATAAATTTGGTAATTTATTTTATTATGCAACTCTGTTTATGTTTTTCAAGCAGGTTTTGTTAAAAATAGTTTTGATTATATTTGTTAAAAAAAAACAAGAAAATAAAATAATCTTTAATATTTTTTTACATACACCTATAATAGTTTGTAAGTTAAAATAACAGAAAATGCCATTTACAAGAAATGATATTTCATGTAAAAACCGGCGTAATTACTTTGTATTTAAATCAAAAGTTTTCTCTTTATTTTCAAATGTTGTTTAAACAACTGACACATCCGTAACAAACAAATGATTAATCAGTTAAAATAAATGTTAAAATTTTACCTACCAATTCGGTAAAAAATAACTGATTTATTCATTTGAAATTGTTTCCGTTTTTGTATTTTTGTTCGTTTTTTATTCTACAAAATGTATGTATGTATAGACAGATTTTGTGTATTTATGAAGTTCTTGTGATTTGAATTGAAATAATTTTGTATATAAAAAAATAATTTAAATAAAAAACAAATTAGAATTCTTTGAGTATATATATATATTTTTTTGAAACAGCAAACAAAATTTTAATTTGTAATAACTGTAACGGACACAAATAAACCACAAAATTTCCGTTTTGTGGGTAAATTTTTAAAACAAGTAAGAGCGGCTAAATTCGGCTATGCCGAATCTTATATACCCTTCACCATGGTTGGGAAAAAACTGAAGTTTATATATGGACATATATGGAATGGACAGATTTATATACGGACGCCTTTAAGAGGAAATTAACCATTTAGTTTGGAGATAAAACTTGGACTCGGGAATATAGGTACTTTAAAAAAATTTATGTTTTGGGCATAACTTTTTTGTATCTGAACCGATATTTCCGAGTTTTTCAGCAAATATGTTATACTAAAGATTTTCGATCTTTTGCTATATAAGACGTATCCATAGGTCATAATACAGCTCTAGAATAGTGTTTGTTGTTTGTGTATAAAAGGTGAAGAGGTGAAAGAAAAGAATTTCAACAAATCGTTAAAAGAAATCACTACAACTGCATGTGTTTTATTTCTACAAAATAGTTTGATTTAGCTGGCAAATTTACATTTGGGATTTTATTTCGCTTTTTTATTAGAAATATTTGTAATTTCTTTAGCTTAATTTTAAAAATTTGAAGGAAAATAGTTTATAATTTTTTTTATAAATTTTTATAAGTTATGACCTAAAATAGTTGCACTCAAAGGTAAATTATGTATAAAATGTTCTTAATATGTGAGAAATAAAATGGTTTAAAAATCTTTTTATAAATTCTTTTAAATCGGAGCAAAAAAAAGAAATAAAACCGTTTGTATTTTGTTTGTATCAGAGGGTTTTTATAAAAATTTTGATGTTTTTAGCCTATTTATGGATTATTTAATTATTAATATAAAATTTTATTTAAATTAATTATTAAATGTAAAAAAAAAACAAAAAATAAACAAAAAAAAATTTTAAGAAAATAAAAAAAAAATGTACAAAAAAAAAGTGAATTGACCTGACCGAGATTCGAACCCGCGGCCTTAGAGAAAAAAAGTATTTGTGACATGGCGTCTAGACAACTGAGCTATTGAAGCTCACACAAAATCATCGTCAATAGATGTACATATATAAAAGTCTTCGTTCATTAGGGATTTGTTTAGTTTTTATTTAAATGACAAATCTTTGTATGTGTGTTGTTTGTGTATAAAAGGTGGAGATGAAAGAAAAGAATTTTAATTATTAATATAAAATGTTATATAAATTAATTATTAAATGTTAAAAAAAACCAAAAATAAGCAAAAAAAAAAAATATTAAGAAAATAATAAAAAAAATGTACAAAAAAAAAGTGAATTGACCTGAGCGAGATTTGAACCTCGAACTCCGCGGGCTTAGAGAAAAAAAGTATTTGTGACATAGCGTCTAGACAACTGAGCTATTGAAGCTCACACAAAATCATCGTCAATAGATGTACATATATAAAAGTCTTCGTCATTAGGGATTTGTTTAGTTTTTATTTAAATGACAAATCTTTGTATGTGTGTTGTTTGTGTATAAAAGGTGGAGATGAAAGAAAAGAATTTTATATATTAATATAAAATTTTATATAAATTAGTTATTAAATGTTAAAAAAAAACCAAAAATAAGCAAAAAAAAAAAAATATTAAGAAAATAATAAAAAAAAATGTACAAAAAAAAAAGTGAATTGACCTGAGCGAGATTTGAACCTCGAACTCCACGGGCTTAGAGAAAAAAAGTATTTGTGACATGGCGTCTAGACAACTGAGCTATTGAAGCTCACACAAAATCATCGTCAATAGATGTACATATATAAAAGTCTTCGTTCATTAGGGATTTGTTTAGTTTTTATTTAAATGACAAATCTTTGTATGTGTGTTGTTTGTGTATAAAAGGTGGAGATGAAAGAAAAGAATTTTAATTATTAATATAAAATTTTATATAAATTAATTATTAAATGTTAAAAAAAACCAAAAATAAGCAAAAAAAAAAAATATTAAGAAAATAATAAGAAAAAATGTACAAAAAAAAAAGTGAATTGACCTGAGCGAGATTTGAACCTCGAACTCCGCGGGCTTAGAGAAAAAAAGTATTTGTGACATAGCGTCTAGACAACTGAGCTATTGAAGCTCACACAAAATCATCGTCAATAGATGTACATATATAAAAGTCTTCGTCATTAGGGATTTGTTTAGTTTTTATTTAAATGACAAATCTTTGTATGTGTGTTGTTTGTGTATAAATGGTGTAGATGAAAGAAAAGAATTTTAACACATGGATGTGTTGTTATGCTCAAAATTCTACATACATATTAAACAAAGGGATTTTACTGGAAAAATTAGAGGTAGTCCTGGTTTTTTGCTAATATCTCAGCCATTTATTAACCGATCTGTCTGATTTTTAATAGCAAACAGAAATGGATCACATGTAACAGAAATAAAAAAGAATCAAGTCCTCATCACGTCTGGGTTCTTCGGAAAACCCATTTCAACACACAGACGGACAGACGGACATCGTTAAATCAACTTCGCTCTTCATAAGGACCCAGAATATATATACTTTATAGGGTCTAAGATCAATATTGTAGAAATTACAAACGGAATGACAAACTTATATATACCCTTCCACCTGTGGTGAAGGGTATAAATAAATAAAACTGAAAAAACCGGTAAATAACAGTAAATTATATCGAACAAATGTGTAAAAAAGTTAAAATAGATATTCTTTGAAAAATAAATGTATGTTCCTTTATTTTTAAATGGAACGGAAAACTTTTTTGTGAAACTACAAATAGTATTTTTAAATTTTTACTTTTTTTTAAAAAAAGTCCCGAAATGGCAAAAATTCTCGGAGTCCGTGCACAGTACACAGAAAAAAATTATAAAATTCTGCTTGTAAGTACAAACAAAAAAATTGTTTAAATTGGCACCTTATTTTTTAATTTTTTTTTGTTTGAAAAATTAAACATTTTTTTTCGTACAGATGTTTTGATTTACATATTTGATATGAATAATTTCTATGCTTTTGCACACAAAATCCGAATATCTTAGTACTTATTACCAAATAATGTGTAAAGTAATGTATAGCCATTACTTCATTGAGAATTTTACATGCGATGTACCTCAAAGTAACGTAAAGACCCATTACTTTATATAGAATATGTAAAAAATAATTTGTTATAAAAAAATTTTATTAAAAAAAATTATTTTAAACGTTATTAAATATAACGTGGTCATGATGGGAATCGAACCTGGGGACTCTGGTTGCCAACCTAGAACTGTACCCACTAAGGTATCGACATATATATTATTTAATTACTTTGAACATATGTATATGAATAGTAGCACTTCTTGTATATAACTAAATACATTACACTTTTGCTTACAAAAAAAAAACACAAAGTAATGAGTCGAAAAATATATTTTCAATTATATGCAAATAGCGCAAAAAGTAATGAGCTATCATTACAAGGTTATGCATGAGTATGTAGCATCGATTACCAAAGCTTTGCTGGGATCAAACATATAACAAATACGCGGTAACTAAAACTAGCTAACAAAAATCAAAATTTTATATATTTTTCCAAAAATTTCTAAGAGACACTAAAAAATTATTGCACGAGCTGTTAAAATTCTGTCTTGTTGAAACTCTGGTAACATGTGGCGTTATCGATCACTGTTTGAGGGGTCCCTCCGTCGTAGACATCCGCGAAACAGCACAACAAACAATATGCTCCGTTTACTTACCGTTTCCGGTCCGCCAAAAACAGAATCCAACTCCGTTTACGTACGATTTTAAGGAACATCGAAACTAATTCGAATCCTTTGAAATACCGTCAATGACAGACCGTTATGTCGTGTGAAAAACGGAGTTGTCCGTTGAAAGTCCGTCAATGACGGACCGTTTTCGGATATGTATCCAGTCCGTATTTGTACCGTTTTTTTTTCAACAAAAACGGATTTGTGTAAATGCCTAAATTTTTTTAATTTTGAATAGTATAATATATTTTATTTATTTTTTTATAATTCTTTAAGTTTTCTTCGATCTTCTTGATTTGTGTAATATTTTTTATTGGGAAATTGTTTTTTTTTTTTAATTAATAAATGAAAATTATAAATTGAAAACTTATATATAACAATTTTTATAATTTCCATTTATTACTTTTTAAAAAACAATTTCCCCTGAAGAAGTCACCCAATGTGGTGACGAAATATTGGGATAAATAAATATTTATAATTAATTTTTTATAAATGAAAGATCTTTAGCTCAATAAAAAATATTACATTTATTTTTTTTTATTTAAATTTATTTATAAAGATATTGAAAAAAAAAACTTTTACAAGTTTAATCTCTATCTATCACTGCGGTTGTGGCCAATTGAAAACCTTAAAAAATAAAACAAGATTTTAATTTAGGTTTAATTGGTGATATTTACGATGTGATGTCAGAAATTTTAAATATAAGTTTCCTGGAGTATGGGCTAACTCATTGACAAGGTACATTTTAGAATTTTGGCCACTGACGTAGTAAAAATGGGGTGTCAAGCAGCGAAAAGCTTACACCTTAATGGCCTGCCCAAAGCGATGGAGCTAGGAAGTTGAAATTTTGTATAAATATACATAATTCGCTGTATACAACAGCTAAACCAGAATTTATGGAAAATCGTACGTAATTTTCCCCCTTGAGGGGCTGTCAAGACTGCTGGAACTAGGAAGTTAAAATTTGGTATGTAGGTTCCTCCTCCGACTTAGACATCCGCCCAAACAGTATTTTATGAAACTCCTACAGTGAGGGGAAAAAAGGGGAAACTTCCCCCTTATTAGCCTCCGCTAACCGCTGGAGCTAGGAAGATGAAATTTATGTTATTTTATTATATTTATGTTGTTCCTTCGTTTTACGATGAAATTTTTGAAAAAGCCTAGGAGAAATTCTGGAGCTAAAAAATTTAAATTTGGTATGAAGGTTCCTCCTTCGGGGTAAACATCAACTAAGACTAGATTCTGAAATTCCTGAAAGTCTTCCACTGAGGCCTCTCCAAAGCTTTTGAATTTTTCCCGCTTGTATTGTGTAAAGTCATTGTACAAGTTAAATTCCATCCAGCCATGTCCATCTTGCTGTTTGTAAAAGTGACAATCTCGTCACGAAGAACTGAACTTTTTACTTTAAAAACTTGCATGTATGTGTTGGAAGCCATCTCTTGGTAGTACTCATATTTGAATCCCAGCTAATTTTAACACAAAATTATATAAACTTAAATTATGTAGTTTGCAAATAAATTTTTTGGAAATTGCATACATACATAGTGTATTTACCTATATAAAAATCTGTGTTAGCAAAAAATTAATGTGTAGCATAATTAAAACTTTATTTTAAGTTATTAGTATTTTGGGGTAAAAATTTGTTCAATTGGGAATTATAGATGTTTGTACACTGAGAGCTGTAAAAAGTTTGTCCAATATAACAATTTTATAAATACGATTTAATGTTTTATATGTATGACGAAATGTTAAATTAATATGACAATCTGTTTCATTGGGCAAACATCTTTTAAACTTTGCATTATAAATTTATTTTTTAAGTGTATGTTGTACCTACTACCATAAACATTGTATTATCTATGAGTTGTAAGTAAATACCTATACATTAGGGTGACAATGAAATACTCGTATATAATTTTATATTATTTTCTGAATCTTAAAGAAACCCAAGCTGATTATTGTGTTACTTACACGGAAGTAACCTCCAACGATTTCGCTGAAATTTGAATATGTGATAGAGAAGTGAAACTAGGGGGTGATAGGGGGACATGTCTGAAATGAAGGTTAATTTACACACAGAAAAAATTACTAAATTCTATCCGAAATATTAAACATCTTTCATCGAATATTTTTGTAAATACATGGAAAAAATATCAAAAAATTTCAAGTAATTAAAAATATTTGTTAAAATTCAAATACGATTTTTAACAATTTTTTGTTTGAAATGTTGTAAATTGTTATTTTTCATACAAAAATTCTTTGAAAATATAAATTGAAATTACAAAAAATAATTTTTTTTGTATTTACAAATTGGTGCCTTTTTAAAAAGAATTCTTATTTGTATTTACAAAATTACTCTATTAAAGATGTTTCATACTACAAACTAACTTGTTCTGTATATTCTCCATGATTACTAAATAAAAAAATTAAAAATTTTTTCATTTGAAAAAATTTTATATGACTAAAAATATATTTTCATACATATATTGAAAAGATCAACTATAAAATAAAACTTTACTATTAAAATACTACTTGGTAGGATAACGAACTGTTTTAATATATGAAAAAACAATTTAAGCACATGTCTTTAAAATATTAGCTAATTGCTGATTTGGACATACAGTATTAATGGAGAATGTAAAAACACAAAAAAAATAAAATGAACTGCTTCTCAGCATAAATAGCTTTTTCCTTTGAGTTGTGAATAAGAGATATTTACAATTAGCACTTAAATGACATTAATAATGTTGATGAAAGTCATAGCTGGCCGGAAACGCATTCCATTCGACCAGTGTCGAAATAACTTCTTAAAAAAATTTTTTATGTTTGAAAAAATGTTCAATGATCTCAAACCAGAATAAATACATTTTTAAGCATATAAGTATTAAATAGAACGACTATAAAATAAAACTTCAATATTAACTAAGAAAGTTTTTGTTATTTTTTTTACCTTCACTTTTTATTTATATATTTTTTAAAGAATGTAAATTTTGTATATATTATTCGATCTATCTGTTTTAATTATATATTTTAAAATTTTATCAGGCTAGAGAAAGTGCACACTTTCCACCTGAGCGACCAGATCATCATCATCTATAAATATATTTGTACTGATTATCATTCACTAATTGTGAAAAAGGAATTTCGCATAGTAATTTTTCCTAGAATGTGTGATAAGCCTGTTCAAAATCAAGATTTGTTTGGGGGTTGGGTAGTTCATAAGGAGGCTGACGACGAACTGGTCGCTCAGGTCGAAAGTGTGCACTCCCTCTAGCGCTGATCCTCACAATGTTTTTCCATTTAATAAAAAATGGTGTTTATTATTCGTTAGTAACATTAACTTAATAAATTATGATCTCGAGCCTGGTAACATTTAAAAATATATAATTTTTTTATGAATTCTCATATGAACAATAACAATTTACAATCAATTTAAGCAAATTTTTTTTTTTAATTTGTATTTTTACAAACATTTTTAATAACTTAAAATTTTCTGATAATTTTTTGTGTGTACCATAAAAATCAAACAAATTTGTAACTTTTGACCCCAATTTCTAACAGTTAAATATTCGAGATGGCAAATTAAAAAAAACTGTCAACTTTAGATTGTTATTCTCGGATTTTGGAGACTCGGATATGTGATACATATCCCACTCTAACTAAAATCAGCGTGTAAGTGTTTTGGGGATTCCATTGTTAGTTTGATTTCAAAGCTATGAATAAGAAACTTCTATTTGGGATATATGAAGTGTTAGATAAAAAAACGATCAATAGCTGTGTGTGTTTTGTTTTTTTGATGCAAACAGTTAACATGTATGTATATGTAAAGCAGGAAGCAGTTAAAGATTAAAATAAAGATTAAATAAACTAAGCATTTACAAAAAAAATATTTTTCTTAAAGTTAATTAAATTTTTTAAAAGCAACATATAACAGGTCAATTGAAAAGTCCCCGGCCTACCATAGTAAAACACATTTTTTGGCAAAATTCGTTTTTTTTTATTCAACATAGTTTCCTTTAAGGGTGATACACTGATTATAGCGACGCTATAACTTTTCGATATAATTTTTGTAGTACGATTTGTCCTTTGCTTTAAATTTGGCTTCAGTTTCGGCGATCAGGAAATAGTCGCTGGGGGCCAGATCTTGGGAATACGGTAGATGCTGAAGCAATTCGAAGCCTAATTCATGGATTTTTGCCATCGTTGTCACTGACTTGTGACACAGTGCATTGTCTTGGTGAAACAGCACTTTCTTTTTCTTCAAATGCGGCCGTTTTCCGGCGTTTTCGTCCTTCAGACGGTCTAATAACGCCATGTAATAGTCGCTGTTGATGGTCCTTCCTTTTTCAAGGTAGTCAATGAAAATTATTTCATGCGCATCCCAAAATACAGACGCCATAAACATGCCAGCCGACTGTTGCGCCTTTCCACGCTTTGGAGTTGGTTCATCACGTGCAGTCCACTCGGATGACTGTCGATTGGACTTCGGAGTGAAATGATGGAGCCCTGTTTCATCCATTGTCACATATCGACGCGAAAACTTGGGTTTATTACACTTGAACATCTCCAAACACTGCACCGAATCATCAACTCGTCGTTGTTTTTGGTCTCATACCCAAATATTCGTGAATGATATGATGTACACGTTCAGTTGATATCTTCAGAGTACATGCTATTTCATTCAATTTCAATTTACGGTCCTGGGACAGTGTCCGGAAACTCGTCATCAAGCCAAGTTTTTGCTTCAACTGTATTTTTTCCCTTCAAAAAGCAATATTTTATCAACACGCGAAATTCCTTTTTATCCATTTTTTCACAATAACAAAAGTTGCTTCACTCAAAATGCTATAATTCACAAACTAATGATCCGAAATTTATACACGTGTCTTTTGAAGGTTAGGGCTAACTAAAAATCATAGATTTAAGTCTAGTAGCGCCATCTATGTGTCAGGCCAGGGACTTCTCAATTGACCTATCATTATTATATTCCATTATTCATTTATTTCCATTTAAAATTCAACAGATTCAAATCGAAAAAATATAAATTTAAAAATTCATTTATTTATGTAACATTTTTTTTTTAATTTTTATATTTTACGAACTTAAATATGTATTTAATATTTTATGCTTTATCTTCTGTTCAAATATCGAGCTCTAATATAACATCATCCAGAAATTCAGCATTACATTAATTTTCATAAGAATTTTTTTTAGAATATGTGTAAAATTTAGGAATTCTAATTTTTTTTGAATCGAGTTACGGAGTAACCTCTCAGTGTTGTTAAGTATTTTTTTTATAAATCCCCATTATTAAAACACGTGTGATTCTTTTTAGATTTCATTTAATAATGACTTTTATTTCATTTTCTTATTAATTTTAACTATAAGAAGAGAGCTGCCATATTATACAATTTTCATTCAAGTATATTAACAAGATATGGCAGCTCTTCCCTGGTAAAATAAATTCATTAATGCTTAAGATAATCCTTAAACCGCTCAGATTTTTTTCTGTTACGTGCTGATCTTCGCACTGCTTCGGCTAACTGGATTTCTTCAGTAGACATGGTAGCTGTTTGGTTGTTTGGAGGCTCTGGAAGAAGATTCGTTACCACAGGTGATGTAGAGTTGGCAGCATTGGCAATCTGACGAGGTGATGGCTCATTCACAAGGGTACCTGTTTCGATTGTTGGTGTAGATGAAGTGGGTATATTTGTAGTGGTTGGTGTTTGTATTTAACTGTTTAACGTTGTAGTAAGTTCATAGTTTCCGACGTTGTTACCAACTCGCCTCATTTGGTCCACATGAGGTTTCCATACGCTTCCATCGTCAAGTTTGATTTCGTAGTGCAATTGGCCAAACGTTTTTGAAACCAAACCAAATTTCCATTTCTCTTTTGACATGTTATCGCGAGCAGAAACTCTCTCCCCTACAACAGAGTTTCCTGATAACTTTGGCATACATATTGGACTTCGTCTTTCACACGGTAACATGAGGTCTAGTCTAGTTCTTATTTGACGGCCAAACATTAGATTTGAACGTGATTTTTCTGTCGCTGGGTGAATCGCTCTTCGATAGGCAAGTAGAATGTTAGCTATTTCTTTTCTCATTTCTGATGGCTTACAGTTTACGGTATTTAATTTGTTCTTGATGGTTTGCACGAATCGTTCTGCTTGTCCATTTGTCGCTGGATGATATGGTGCCCCCTTTTTGTGTATAATTCCGTTGGATTTTACGAAACGTTGAAATTCCTCCGATTTAAATTGTGTCCCATGTTCGGTGACAAAAATATTTGGAAGTTCAAAAGTGGCGAAAATGTCACGACATATTTTAATAGTAGACTTAGCAGTGATATCGGGAATGATGTGGACTTCTGGCCACTAAACGCGTCAACCAAAATAAATGAATATTCACCTTTAAAGGGTCCTGCAAAATCGGCGTGTACTAGAGTATTTAAAAACCGAAACCGAAAACCGGTCAACCGGTTTCTTTTTTTTTTTTTAAACCAATCGGTTTCGAATATTTTGTAAATTCGAAGAAAACCGAAAACCGGTCTTTTTTGTTCGGTTAACCGGCTTTTTAATTTACATCACCAACTGGGTTACTTGGTCTCTTTTATTTTATAATCGTTTGGTTATGAAGATTTAGATGTAAGTCAGATATATTCCGATGAAGACTTAACTTTGGATATTCCAAATTCAAATAGTTTAATTTATGATCTAAATAACACAATAAACAGTATTCAAAATCATAAAAAAGAGACTTTACAAAATCATTCATCATTATATGATGATTTCTTATATCTTGATAAATGCGAGAAAAGAACTGTAAAGTTGGAAAATTTATATAATTGTCATTTGGCTATTTGTCCAACATCTACTATTAGTGAAAGAGTATTTTCCACTTCTAGCTTTATCAAAAGCAAACAAATAAAAAATTGCCTTAAAACGAAACATTTGAATTGCATATTATTTCTAAAATATTATTTTAGAAGTCAAAAATAGATTTTCTTGTTATATATAAAAAATGAAATATTAAAAAAAACTTATTTAATGCCAAACTTTTTAAACGTTCAAATTACTAACGTACTTATTTTACCCAATTTACAAACTTAACGATCTCCAAAGAATGTATTTTTTTATTTTTATTACTCTATATATTAAATTTCTGTTGTTTTTGTAATAAAAACAATCAATTATATAAGCTTTTTATTCAAATTAAAAAAAAAACCGAAAAAACCGGTTGACCGGTTTTTTCTGCAAAAACGGAAACCGGTTTTTTTAGAATTGGATTTTTCGAAGAAAACCGGAACCGGTTTTTTCAAAAGGCCGGTTTTTTGAATACTCTACCGTGTACCCTTTCAAAAACTTTAGTGGGGGTGTTTTAGATATGAGCAGGCCTAACTTTTGCAGCTTCAGGGCGAACCGATTGGCATTCCAAACAATTTGATACAAGGCATTCTATATCACGATCCAGTGATGGTCACCAACAGTAAGCCCTTGCTAGTGTTTTCATCTTTGTCATTCCGAAGTGTGCAGCATGTAGCTCTTTCAAAACTCGTTGTCGAGGATCTTTAGGTATATAAACCCGAATACTTCGCAGTAGGCAACCTTGCTAAAACCCGAACTCTGTTTGTTCAATATTAAAACGATGTTGGCGATTACAAAGAAGTCCCACTTTTAAACAATCACGCCATACCTTTGTTTCTTGGTCTTTCTCCGTCATCTGGCTCAATTCATTTGCCGTTACTGGTAAATTCTCAATAATGCCGCGCTCAACAACATTCGTATTCACTGTCAATAAGATTAGTTTCAATCGCGTTTAAATTATACCCATCAATGTTGTTCTGGTCCGTTCGGCGTGATATTTCATCGTCATTTCCATTATCTTTAGACGAATTAACTCGTATGTCACAGTTTAAAAATTCCAAGAATATAACATAATGTTGCATACGAGACGTTGATAGAAATGGTAATCCCTTTTTAGGCGAGAATATCTGAGCGACTGGCTTGTTGTCTGTTACCAGAGTAAATTTTCTACCAAACAGGTACTGGTAAAACCGCCGAACGTCAAACACAATTGCGAGTGCTTCTTTATCTATCTGGCTGTATTTTTGTTGTACTTTAGATAGAGTTTGTGAAGCAAATTGAATTGGCCTCTGTTCCATCTTCCATATGATGACTAAGTACAGCTCCGATTCCATAAGGACTCACATCTACTGCTAATACTAACGGCAAGTGTGTCAAAATTATTTCCGATTGCATTTGCTTTTTAATATTTTTTTTTTTATTTTTGGCATTCTTTACTTCACACAAATTCAGCGTTTTTTTAGTAAACAATTTATTGGGTACAAAACCGTACTTAAATTTCTAAAAAACGTCCATAGTAGCTTATTAATCCCACCAGTGCTCGAACTTCGTCTTTGTTGGTGGGTGTTCTGAGATCTTGAATTGCTTTCACTTTTGATTTTATTTTATGCATACCATCCTTATCAATTAGGAACCCGGTTCCATAAAATTTGATTTTGACAAGTTTACTCTCATGTTATATTCATTAAGTCTTTTGAAAACTTCATCTAACCTATGCAAATGTTCTTTATCAGTCGCCGCCGTTATTTTTATATCGAAGAGAAATACTGTTACCCCGGGTATATTTGAGAAGAGAACAGCTGGTCCATGAATCTCTACCAGATGGCAGGAGCGCTCGCGATTCCAAACATCATTCGTGTCGGCTGGTACAGCCCCTTATGGGTGTTTAAAGTTAAAAATTTCCTATCTTCAGGATGTATTTCAAGTTCAAGGTATGCTTGCGGCAGATCTATTTTCGTAAATTTCTTACCACCTGTCATTGCAGCAAACATCTCATCAATCGTCATAATATCCGCATATGCGGACCGAATTTTTTTTCTTAACCGCTACAATAGGAGTAGCCCATTCGCTGTAATTCACTTTTACCAAAATTTCGTCAGCAAGTTGCTGTTGTAGTTCCTTTTCTAGGGAATCGATTAATGCAAACTGCACTCTACGGCTTTTCATGAATTTTGGTACCGTCTTTGATCGTATGTGCAACCGCGCATTTTTCCTATAGTTTTAGAAAACAACATCGGATTCTTACTAACGAAGGTCGACAATTCATTCTTTATTTTGTTTTCATTATTTCGTGTTTCTGCATTTATTTTGTTATTTTGTTTACTGATAAATTTTCCTGTATAGGTTTTTCAAAATTAAACTTTATATTTCTTAGCCAGTCTCTTCCCAGCAAATCCGATCGATTGCCCCACGAAATAAACAACTTGAATAATGTGGAATTGTCTCCTCCCCCCCCCCCCCCCCCCCCCCCAAATTACTTACAAAGTAAAATGTTTTGCAATGTTTAGTTTACATACGAGTATATACAAAATAGCTTGTATTTTTTTCGTTTTCAATTGATTTTCTTTGCAAGCCCAATTGATTTTTTTTGCAAGCCCAATTGGGTTTTACTAGATTTTGCTGAAATTTGTGCAGAAATGAGAAAAATTTGCTTTGAAATCAGATAAATTTTCTCTCAGTTACCTAACCTTGTACAAAATTTTATTTGGCCGCTTCTTTCAATGAAATCTCTATAAGTAATTAAAGGTTGATTTACACTTCGACTATCCTTATCTGCTATTACTGGGTTTAAAAATCAGCAAAAAAACAAAATAAAAAAATATATGTAGTTTATTGTTTTTAAATGTTGTATTTTTTGTGAATGTGAGCCGGCTAAATAAAATTTTAACTAAATTCAGGTATCCAAATTTATATGAAATTTAAAAATTGTTCAAATATTTTGTCAAAGAAATTTCAAAATCTTTTTTCTATTTGTATTTAGCTTAGAATTTATTTAGCTACCTCGCATATGGTTTAAGTGGAATTATTTAATTTCTATATTTTCTTTTAAAACAAAGAAAATCGTGTTTCCAATTGTATTATTTTTTTTATTAAAAATCTTAACAAGAATCCCCAAAATTTCGGATTTACGAGTTTGTTTTTATATCAAAACATATGTATGTATTTAAAATTGAAAATATTTAATTAACAACTTAACTTATATAGACTTTCAAAGTAGTTAAGAAGTAAGAATATTTGGCTTTTCTCTTTATAAATTACATTTGGAGTCATTCCAAAAGTTTTTGAAACAATCCAAACGTTTCTGAAATGGTTTTTGAACTTGAGTGAAAATTTGCACGTGGCTATTCTACGTTCCCATGATATATGTGCTGTTTTCAACACTCAAACTAAAACTATAATGAAAAATTACCCCGACCAAATGAAAATTAGCCCCAAAATTAGGTTTGGGCATATTTTCATTTATTATATTGAGACATTTATTCATTATATAAAACAACATTAATTTAAAGAAATAAAGAATGACCCCAAATATGATGATATGAAAAATGACCCCAAAATATGCAAAGCAAAGAAACCTTGCTTATGCACAGCATTATATGCATTTATATTGCACGGAATCAATAACATCCAAATGAACTCCTTATAAACATTAAAGTTGCTTGGGCCAACACAAATTGAAATATTTTAAAGAATTCGAATAGAAATTATTTTATACAAATCAAATATTTGTATTGTACTTCAAAAATTAAGTAAATTTCTGCTCCTCGTCCATGAATGTGTCTTCTCCGCCAGTTCTTATTAAATTTTATGGTAACAATGGAGCATCCGACAATCTTATGATATAAAATTTTAGACGAATATTTTTCTATGACATTGCAATTTTGAAACTTGTTAAGAATTTTATTTGTTCTTAATGTATGAAATACAAAATTTTCGCCTGTGGCGCCAACTTCTGCAACTATTAATATACGAAAAACAAAATGAAAATGTTTTAACAAAAATTTTCGCCTTACAAATAGATTTTCCGGTCACGATAATGTGGTAAAAAATTTATAATATATTGCACCAAGCCTAGTCTTTGACGTTTCGTTAAAAGAATTTTGTAGCATAATAATTTTTATCAAAACGATCTACATAAAAGCGAAGAAGTATTAAATAAATTTTAAATAATTTTTTTTAAATGCTTCAAAAAGGTCAAAATATTTAGGTTTAGAAATTGCCAGCTTAGAAAAAAAAATTAAGAAAATATTTTGCATATTTCTTCCTGTTATTCCTTTTTTTATATTTCTCATCGGATTTGGTCTTAAAAGTTTTTATCACTTTACTGCATTGTATGTATTGGTGTTCAACCCTACATCGCCTTTTTCTGCAATTTGTGCAGCTTCTGCTAAACTTGACGCCTTTTCCAATGTCAAGTCCATTTGTTCCAACAATCGGATTTGGATCAATTTATTTTTTAATCCAAATACAAATTGATTTCGTAATGCTTTTTCCATATAACTACCGAAATTACAGGATACCGCCATTAGCTTCAGCACTACTAAATTTTCTTTGCATGATTCCCCCTCTGTTTGTTTACGCAAGTGAAAACGATAGTTTTCCATAATTTTGTTTGCGGTGGGGTTAAAATGCTCTTCTAATACTTTTATGATTTGACTGTATGTCATTTCTTCTGGCGATTTTGGTATCACCTTGTCGCAAAGCGTATTGTAAACCTTCGCTCTCATGTAGTGCAACAAATAATTGCGCTTTTGTGCCTCTTCACCACCACCAATACTTAATGCTGTTTCCAGCCTTTTAACCCACCGATTCCACGTTGTTAGTTGTGGGTCAAATGCCTAAAACACAAACTGAATGGTCATTGTGTTATTTTTTTTTCTTTGGTAATTCTTCTTTCTCGTTTTCTTTCATTATTAATCCTCTTTCATTTATTAAAACACGTGTGATACTTTTACATTTCATTTAATAACGACTTTTTTTCATTTTCTTATTAAGTTTAACTATAAGAAGAGAGCTGCCATATTATAAATTTCCATTCAAGGAAAGTATATTAACAAGATATGACCCATATAGCCTTTTTCCTTTGAGTTAAATCTTTCATCAATTTGAAAAGATTTTAACATCTTCCCATAAGAATTATACAGGCCAAAAATTCTACATCTTTCTACATCTACAAAAGATGATCCTTTCTCATTTTGTTCCATCTTACATCTTTCGTTATCACTAAAAAAAAATGACAAAAAATAGATTTTCTTTGTGCCATCAATAGCAAACTGACAAAAATTATTCAACAAAGGAAAATGAGCGGCACATGTAAGAATTTCATTCTTATATCTACCAAAAATTCTTCTTCATCATCATCTTCTTCCAGAATGACCTTTAATATTTCAATGTACTGCATTAAAATTCGGGTTTGTTCTTGCAAAGCAACAACTACTCCAATGATTAATGCTATCTCTAAATTCATTTTTATTTTTAACAAAAAATATGCATCCTTTTCTTTTATTTCTTGACAGCTGAAGAAATGGCAGATGAAAGATATTGCCGATGTAAACACTTGTTTCACATTTTCAGCATCTTCCACGCGTTTCACAAAAATGTTGTTCAGTGTAAAAAGCCTAATATACTGTCCAAAAAAATCCTAGATTTATTTTGCTACCAAAAATCCCCCAAATATATTTTTCTTGAAATTATAAATTATTTTAAATTTGTTAAACGCTTAACTCTGTATATTTTTTTGTTAAAATACTACCCTTTAGATCTGCTAAATTTTCCCAAAAATCCTGCCTAAGCTGATGTCTATCTAGGAGTGCAACCTTCGTACTAAATTTCCTAGCTCGAACGGTTTGGGTAGGCCGTTAAGGGAAATTTTTCGCCCTTTAATTCCCATACGTATCATATTTACAGAAAAAACAGATTCATCATAGCAACCGAATTTCTTGCCAACTGAATATTTTGGTTGCAGCAACCGAACTATTTAGTTGTCCCAATCAAATGATTTTTTTAATACAATATAAATATTTGGTTTCAAGCGAAATTATGTTAATTTTGTTGTTTAAGCTACCAGTTATACGACAAAACCGATGTTAATACTGGCAAGCTGCTGCTTGTGTAATGTGAATGACTGTTTGATTTACTTTTATTTTAATCGCTTTATTCTTTACTAGCTTAAAAGCCTACTTCGTTATCAGTAGTTTTAAATATCAAAATATGTTGAGAAGAAAATATTATTACATTTTCTAAAGACTTTGCTATTTAAATAAATTTGTTTCATCTTTTGAAGTGGATGTTTATATTTAAAGTTTTGAATTTCTTGTATATTGGTATTTTAAGGGGGACGTGCTCAGTGTTAACTGTTTTAAGATCAATTGTTCCTCTATCCATCCCATTCCGTTATCCTTGTCTATTGATTCATTTCCCATCGTTCCTACTCCATTTATTTCCCCTCGTCTAATGTTTCATTTACACTCGTTCCCCATTCCATTTTATTTTTTACACTATCACTCGTTCTTCATTTCATTACATTTCAATCCCCTTGTCAAGTGTTTTAACTTCACTCGTACCCCGTTTCATTCCATTTTGTATCCCTTGTCCAGTGTTTCAATTTTACTTGTACCCTTTCCATTCCATTTCTGCCCCTTCCAATTTGCAATTTTACCTTCCAAATATTTCCCCATATACACAATAGCGTAGAAAATGGTTGCATGGGCTAATTCCCGGGGATATACGGAGTTCCCAGATAATTACCCGGAGTCCTTAATTTTTACCATGTGCCAGACCATATTTCAAATTTCAGATTTTTCCCTTTGAACCCCCATTTTTACCATGTACCTGGCTAAAATTCTAAATGATCAATGAGTTAGCAAATACTCCATTTAAACATATATTAAAAATTTAAGGTTTCTTGCTAAATCCCCGTACACATTTCCAAAAATACTACCTAGGTGAATGTCTACACCGGAGGAGGAACCTTTGCACCAAATTTCAACTTCCCAGCTCCAATGGCAAGAATTTTTTCCCTTTCTGCCCCTCCCCGTAGGATTTTCCAAAAATTACGCCTTAACTGTTATCTACATTGTATATGGAGCCTGCATACTAAGTTTCAACTTCCTAGGTGCAACGGGGTTTGTGCAGGCTGTTAAGGTGGAGACTTCATCGATATAATTATCGACATACTCCAAGAATAGCATTTTTCAAATTCCAGGTTTCTAGCTATATGAGTTTGGGCAGGCCGTGAAAGGCGTTTTCCACGTTTTTCTATTCCCTGAAGGAACTTCCAAGAACCCCGTATTAGCGGATGTCTACGACGGAGGGGGAACCTTTGCACTTTTGCACATTTACACTTTTGCAAATTCGCATATTTCCAAATTTGCACATATGCACATTTACAAATTTGCACTTATGCACATTTACACTTTTGCAAATTCGCACATTTGCTCATATGCACATTTACATTGGAGGATAAATCTATGTACCAGATTTTAGCTTCCCAGCTCAACCGGTTTTGGCAGGCCGTCAAGGGGGAGAATTTTCGCTTTTTTACCCCTCCGCTTTAGATTTTCCAAAAGTCACGTGTTATCTGTTATCTAGACTAAAGAAGGAACCTGCATACCAAATTTTAACTTTCTCGTTTAAGCGGTTTGGGCAGGCCGTTCGGGGGGAGAATTTTTCCCTTTATTGCACATCCCAGTAGGAATTTCCGAAAATCCAACTTTGGTAGATGTCTACGCTGGAGTGGGAATATATGTACTAAATTTTAACTTTGCAGCTCTAGCGGTTTTGGCAAGTCGTCATTGGATTTTCCATAATTCACATCTTAGCTGCTATCTACACTGGAGAAGGATCCTGTATATCAAATTTCATCTTCCTTTCCATCTTCGCCAAGCAGTTAAAGGGGAGACATTTCATCCTTTAAAATCACATTTTTACCACGTCCTGGCTAAAATTCTAAAATGTAGCTTATGAGTAAGTTTGTCCATACTCCAGGTTATACATGTTTAAAATTTCAGGTATTATGCTATTTTGGTGTTGGCAGGCCGTTAAGGGGAGATTTTCCCGCTTTTCGCCCCTCCCTGTAGGAATTTACAAAAATTTACCTCGGTGGATGTCTACACCTCAGGTGGAACCAATATACACAGTTTCACCCTTTTCTGCCCCTTCCCGTTTGATTTTTCAAAAATCATGTCTTAGCTCTTACTACATTTTTTACAACATCACTGGCCTAAATTCTAAAATGTACCTCATCAAGGAGTTAGCACATACTCCCAGGAAGGCATATTTCAAAATTGAGGTTTCTAGCTAAAGGGGTTTGGGCAGGCCGTAAAAGGGGAGTTTTCCCCTTTTTGCCCTTCCCCGAAAGGATTTCAAAAAACCCCGTCTTACCGGATGTCTACGCCGGAGCGGTAACCTAAGTACCAAATTTCAGCCTCCTACATCTAGCGGTTTGGGCTGGGCGATGTTGAATGAGTGAGTGAATCAGCAACGTTATTCCTTTATATTTATATAGAGATTGCTATTTGTTAAAATTGAAAGTTTTTTGAATGCCTTTTTCAGTTCAATTTTTCGGTTTCAAAAAATAAACTTTTACGATGCTACTGCTGTTAAAATTAGATACCAGTTCAAGTTTTAGTGATTGTTAAAACTTTAGTTTTATTTTAATCTGTTTAAACAGAAATTATATGCAAAAAGGGCGCTTACGTAAGTAGAAATTCGAAAAAAAGGAACATATGTTTTTACCAGAGAACTGCAAAATCACATTTTTATTTGATTTAATCATACAATAAAATTCTTATTCACATTTAATCAATCAACAACACTTACTGTTGAATATAATCAGCATCATGTTACTGAACGCGTAATTCGGATCAGTTTGAGTCGTCTGTAGAACATGTTATATTCACATTTAATCACTCAACAAAACTCAGCATTGAATAAATTCAGCATCATTTCGGATGATCGAACATTGAATAATATATGGTATATGAAAGCATTAGTTAGAATTTATTTATTTATGAATATACTTACAATGAAATATGATAAAAAACAAGTAAGAGCGGCTAAATTCGGCTATGCCGAATCTTATATACCCTTCACCATGGTTGGGAAAAAACTGAAGTTTATATATGGACATATATGGAATGGACAGATTTATATACGGACGCCTTTAAGAGGAAATTAACCATTTAGTTTGGAGATAAAACTTGGACTCGGGAAAATAGGTACTTTTTTGTATCTGAACCGATATTTCCGATTTTTTCAGCAAATATGTTATACTAAAGATTTTCGATCTTTTGCTATATAAGACGTATCCATAGGTCATAATACAGCTCTAGAATAGTGTTTGTTGTTTGTGTATAAAAGGTGAAGAGGTGAAAGAAAAGAATTTCAACAAATCGTTAAAAGAAATCACTACAACTGCATGTGTTTTATTTCTACAAAATAGTTTGATTTAGCTGGCAAATTTGCATTTGGGATTTTATTTCGCTTTTTTATTAGAAATATTTGTAATTTCTTTAGCTTAATTTTAAAAATTTGAAGGAAAATAGTTTATAATTTTTTTTTATAAATGATTATAAGTTATGACCTAAAATAGTTGCACTCAAAGGTAAATTATATATAAAATTTTCTTAATATGTAAGAAATAAAATGGTTTAAAAATCTTTTTATAAATTCTTTTAAATCGGAGCAAAAAAAGAAATAAAACCGTTTGTATTTTGTTTGTATCAGAGGGTTTTTATAAAAATTTTGATGTTTTTAGCCTATTTATGGATTATTTAATTATTAATATAAAATTTTATTTAAATTAATTATTAAATGTAAAAAAAACAAAAAAAAAATCTTAAGAAAAAAAAAATGTACAAAAAAAAAGTGAATTGACCTGACTGAGATTCGAACCCGCGGCCTTAGAGAAAAAAAGTATTTGTGACATAGCGTCAAGACAACTGAGCTATTGAAGCTCACACAAAATCATCGTCAATAGAGGTATATAAAAGTCTTCGTTCATTAGAGATTTGTTTAGTTTTTATTTAAATGACAAATCTTTGTATGTGTGTTGTTTGTGTATAAAAGGTGGAGATGAAAGAAAAGAATTTTAATTATTAATATAAAATTTTATATAAATTAATTATTAAATGTTAAAAAAAAACCAAAAATAAGCAAAAAAAAATCTTAAGAAAATAATAAAAAAAATGTACAAAAAAAAGTGAATTGACCTGACCGAGATTTGAACCTCGACCCCGCGGGCTTAGAGAAAAAAAGTATTTGTGACACAGCGTCTAGACAACTGAGCTATTGAAGCTCACACAAAATCATCGTCAATAGATGTACATATATAAAAGTCTTCTTTCATTAGGGATTTGTTTAGTTTTTATTTAAATGACAAATCTTTGTATGTGTGTTGTTTGTGTATAAAAGGTGGAGATGAAAGAAAAGAATTTTAACACATGGATGTGTTGTTATGCTCAAAATTCTACATACATATTAAACAAAGGGATTTTACTGGAAAAATTAGAGGTAGTCCTGGTTTTTTGCTAATATCCCAGCCATTTATTAACCGATCTGATCACATGTAACAGAAATAAAAAACAATCAAGTCCTCATCATGTCTGGTTTCTTCGGAAAACCCATTTCAACACACAGACGGACAGACGGACAGACGGACAGACGGGCATCGTTAAATCGACTTCGCTCTTCATAAGGACCCAGAATATATATACTTTATAGGGTCTGTATATTCTCCACTTGTTGTCCCTTTAGGGTGTCTCTCTAAATAAGTGGACGGTCAGCTTTTATATTTAATTTTTCTCGTGTAAGGAGAAAAATTATAAATGTAACACAAGGCAGCCGAAAAGAAATAAATAAAACCAAATGGTAGTTAGTTCAATTTACAGAGTTTATTTCAGTTATGTGGTGCTCACCGTTTGAGAGATAAAAATGCAAGAAGGTTTGGTTTTTAAATGTAGTAGCCTCGAAGGCTCGGTTATTAACAAAAGTAGGTATAACCTTTACGTTACGTTAGCTTATTATCTAAGTATTATACATTTTCATCCAATTGATTTCAAACTTTAACTACGTAAATGTGTATTTACTTACGTTAAACAATTATAAAATATAAAGACTTAAAGAACAATTTATCTTTATGCTAATTTATACATGCCGCCTCTCCTTGCACTGGTGCAACTTATGCGTTAGATGGAGCCGAACAAAGTACTAGGGCCAGCGATCGAATTGCTTCCGATAATATTTCTTGATTAGGTAAATGGGTAATTTGTTCAGCTTCCTTAGGTGCCGGTTTTTTGGCTTGGTTTTGCTTCCTTTTACGGTTGCCGTTATTGTTGCGACGTGGTTTGCGTCTACGTTCCCCAATTCGATCTCTAATTGTATGACTAGCTACGTTTACACGTCCACGATGTAGTAAGGTATGATGTAGAGCCCCACATTTCAAACAGCGATCTGGACTATTACAATTCCGAACGCAGTGAGTACGAGCTAAACAGTTTAAACAATAATTGTGTTGGCGAGCAATTTGGTTACGTTCACCTGCATTCATTTCAAGGAAACGCTTGCAAAACCGAAGAGAGTGATAACGCCGACAAATCTGGCACTGATGTATAGCAGGATCACGGGGTGCTTGTCTGCGGGAGCTGGAAAGAAATTTGGGAATTAAATTTAGAGGGTGTCCCTTAGGTCCCAGAGGTATAGGCTAATAATGATGAAGATAGTTGAGAAAAGTGTATAGAAAAGATCTAAAAAAAATTGCGAAATAGAGTAGCTATTCGGAAGAAGTGGAATTTTGGGACTTATCGAAGGGCAAAAAGCACAATTTAACAATGGGTCGAGTGATAATACCATTGGCAGTGCGAATATCTACAACCCTCACTTTATTGTCAGGTCCCGAGTGAACGTTTTCAACTCTGCCTAAACTCCATTCACTTGGTGGGAGAACGTCGTCAATTACAACCACAAGATCCCCATTTTGCAAATTGGCGGTTGTGAATTTCCACTTATATCGTTTATGAAGAGACTTTAGGTATTCCTCCTTCCATTGGATCGCAAATTGATGGTGCATCGCTTTAAGCTTTTCCCACCGATTAATCAAAGGCAAGTTTTGAGAACTAGGCTCAGGAAGAGCCATTATTGGAGCACCCCGGAGAAAGTGTCCAGGAGTTAAGGCGGTTAAATCCGTGGGATTTTCAGTCATAGCAGATATCGGCCTGGAATTTAAAAATCCCTCGATACGGGCCAGGACGGTAGCAAATTCCTCAAAAGAAAAGCGATATGAGCCAGCAACTCGTTTCAAATGGAATTTAAAACTTTTAACCGCCGCCTCCCACAATCCCCCCATATGCGGGGCGTGTGGAGGAATAAAAGACCATTCAAACCCGTGTGTGACATACTTGTGGGCAATATCCGTGGAAACGGATTTGAGAAAGCTGTTGAATTCTCTGCGAATGGCTCTACTTGCTCCTACAAAGTTCCGACCGTTGTCCGAAACGATTTTGTGCGGGAGTCCTCGTCTTCCCACAAATCTGGAAAAGGTTGCGCGGAAAGCAGCTGTGGAAAGGTCGGAGCAAGGCTCTAAGTGCACTGCTTTTGTAGAGAAACATACAAAGACGCATGCGTAACCCTTTAAAAGTGGTGCGTTTCTTAGAGTCGAACTTTTGAGTTCAAAAGGTCCCGCAAAATCAATTCCAGTAATATGGAAAGGCAAAGAGTAGGTGCACCGTTCGGAAGGCAGAGGTGCCATGATCTGGGAACATGACCTTTTCTTGTTTATTATACATATTTTGCAGTACCGTATGACCTTTCGTACACGAAGCTTAAGACGAATTATGTAGAATTCGGTTCGTATCATGCGACACATGAGATTACACTCTGCATGAAATAGGAAATTTTTCACTATAAGGTAGAGCTGAGTCGGCCAATCTGCCGTTAACTCTTAAAACTCCATTTGAATCCAGAAAAGGATTGAGAGTGTATAAGGAACTTTCCTTGGGAATTGGTTCAGCTTGAGCTAATGCATAGCATTCTTTCTCGTAGGATTGTCGCTGAGCGAGAACTATAAGTCTTGTCCTTACGGAAATGATTTCTTCTTGACGAAGTTGAATGCTGTCATAGCGTAACGGAAAGGTAGGGTTTGCGAATGAACGATCAAAATATCGAAGAAAACGAAAGACATACGAACAAATTTTCAAGGCTCGAGTATACGAGGAAAATTTCTCCAAGAGATTCATTGAGGTGACGGTTGACTGAAGGCTGTGAGTTATATCGGTTTCTGGTGAAACTATAGAGCTTTTGCTTGGTAATTCGGAACAAAGTTCGGGGTCTTGCTCTAGTTGTAGTGGAAAGAGGAGATTATGTTTGGGCCATTCGGAAGCAGGGTTAAGGAGCCAGGGCGGCCCTTGCCACCAGAGGCTATTATTTATTAAATCCTGCGGCCTGCATCCCCTGGATCCTATGTCTGCCGGATTGTCATGGGTAGGCACGTGACGCCATAAGGCGTTTGGAACTAATTTATGAATCTGAGCAGTTCGATTGGCGATATAAATTTCTTTCCACGTCGTTGGGGGTTTAGCCAACCAACCTAAAACGATCGAGGAATCGCACCAAAGAGTGACTGGGTAGTTGTTTAACTCTAGGGATGTCACGGTATGGTTTACCAACTTAGCCAACATTACGGCCCCAGAGAGTTCTAGACGAGGTAAAGTTATGACCGCTAAAGGAGCTACCTTACTTTTGGATACAAGCAAATTTGAAAATACTGCAGATGAAGGGGTTTGCACTCGTATATACACCGCAGCACAATATGCCCTCTTTGACGCATCGCAAAACCCATGAATTTGAATATTATCCGAGGGAATAAAGTTAATCCAACGAGGTATTCGTATTTGTTCAACATTCGGTAGATCGTTGATAATCTCATCCCAAGTCCTAAGAGTCTCTCCGCTCACTGGTTCATCCCAGTCAATGCGTTCTAACCAAAGTTGTTGAATGAGAATTTTTCCTTTAATCACCACGGGGGATATCCATCCCGCTGGATCGAACAATTTTGCAATGGAAGATAATACCTGTCGTTTGGTGATTTTCAAAGCACTGGGAATTGGCTCAAAGCTGTAGGTGAACGAATCTGTAATGACATTCCAGCGAATGCCAAGTGTTTTAGCACAGCTAGAGTCCTGAAATCGAAGAAAATTCGAGTCATATAAATCTTCTTTTGGAAAGGTTTTCAACAAACGAGAGTCATTGGATGTTATTTTTTTAATAGAAAACCTGCTGACTCCAGAGATTTCCTTAACTCCTCTTGGGCCTCAGCTGCACCTTCAATAGAATGACTCCCAGAGAGAATATCGTCAACGTAGGTTTCCCTACGCAAAATAAAAGCCGCTTTTGGAAACTGCTTCTCCGAATCAGATGCCAATTGTAAAAGTGTTCGAAGGGCGAGAAAGGGAGCGCAATTAACCCCAAAGGTAACTGTCTTTAGTTGGTAATCTTTGACAGCCTCCCGGGGGGATTTTTGAAAGAGAATTCTCTGGAATGGCCTATCAATAGGATCTATCCAAATCTGGCGGTACATTTTCTCTATGTCACCGCTAAACACAAACTGGTAAAATCGCCAGTTAAGAATGACCGTCATTAAATCGGCCTGAAGGGTAGGGCCAGAATATAAAACGTCATTGAGCGAACATCCCGATTTTGTTTTCCTGGAAGCGTTGAAAACAACCCGGACTTTAGCAGATTTGCTCTCAGGACGCAAAATGGCGTGATGCGGAAGATAATAGGAGGAACATTTGTCTTCGGCAAAATATTCCTTAGAGGTTGTTTCCTCCATGTGGTCTAAAGTGATATACTCATTGAGAACCTCATTGTATTGGATATGTAATGAGCGGTCCTTTGACAGAGTCTGCTCCATACGAACATATTGTCTGAGAGCTACAAACCTCGAAGGACCTAGACATACAGATTCCGGAAAATCTTTCTTAAATGGTAACCTTACCATGTACCGACCATCTGGCTTGCGTTTAGTCGTTTGTGAATAAAATTGCTCACAATATTCATCTTCGGCTGAAATGGGACGCACTGAGGGAACTTCTTCCTGTTCCCAGAACTCACGGACCAATTGATCCAAATTTTGTGACGGTGAGGTGACAGAAGTGGAAAAGGAGCATATTGGTTTGGTCTTTATAGGCCCACTGAGAACCCAGCCGAAAATAGTGTTATAAGCGGAAGCCGAGCCACAAATGTCCCTTTTGATGCCATCGAGATTTATGTATCGTTCGCTGTCATTACCTATAACCAGATCAATTTGAGCCGATACGTTAAAGTTAGGATCCGCCAAATCTAGATCTGATAAATCCGCCGGATTAAATATCTCAAACGATGCTGAAGGAATCTCATTTGTGATCTTAGTTAAAACAATTGCAGTGATTTGTATTCTATAATCGAATTTTTTAGAAAACAAAACTAAATCACATTCCTTTTCCGACGTTTTAGCCTGACAACCAATACCTACAATTTCATAAAAGCATTTTCTCGTTGGAATGTGAAGCCTGTTTCTAATCCTTTCCGAAAGAAAAGTTCTCTCAGAGCCAGGGTCGATTAGTGCTCGTATCGTAAAAAGTTCACCTCTGTATTCAATCTGCACTAGTGCCGTCCGTAGGAGAATATTAGTACCAGTAGTGGCATAATTTGAAATTATCTGCGGAACTTTCTGTGTATTGGACGTCGATTGTTTTCCAGTCAACCTTATTTCAGAAACAGAAGGATTGGTAGTCTTAATATTTGGGGATTCTTGAGCAGATTTTTTTCCCATGATTGATTCATGCTTTATGTTACTGATCGCTTGAACCGATCCATTTTGAGAGCTTATTTTTGGTCGCATGTGAAGCAGAGTATGATGTTTTTTGTTGCAGTTAGCACACAAGTGTTTGCTATTACAATTTTTCTTTATATGTCCCTGTGAAAGGCAATTATTGCAGAATTGATTTTTGAATACAAAATCAACCCGTTCCTGAATAGAAAGTTTTCGGAATTCAGGACAAATTCTGAAATTGTGATTTTCTCCACAAAGTTTGCAAAAGTAACTCAGTTTCTCTTGAGAAGTATATGTATGAATTTGGGATTGAGTCTCCTCCCGAAATGGGTATGACTTTTTCATAACCTTTATTGTTGAAAGTCTTTCTACTATCTCACATCTCTCCAAAAGAAAATTGTTCATTTGGATCCATCGCGGTACTTCTCTACTGGCATTTAAAGAGAGTTCCCACTGAGATAGGGTTTCATCTGGTAGTTTCGTTGAAACTAAGTGAATAAGTAAAGGGTCCCATCCTTCCACTGACACGTGTAATGTCTGCAACATTGACAGGCAGTCAGTGACAGAATTATGAACTCTTCGAAGGGACTCACTGTCCTCACAAGTTGCCGGAGGGATGTTAAAGAGAATCCTAACCTGATTGGCTACTAGTGCCCGATTATTCTCGAATCGTGATTTTAAAGCTTCCCATGCGAGATTGAAATTCTCATCTGTTAAAGGAAATCTTTTTACTATTGCACCTGCATATCCAGTAGTTTTATTTCTCAAATGATAAAGTTTCTGAGCAGGTGACAGCTTAGGATGATTGCTGTAAACGGCCGTGAACATGTCACGGAAGGACGGCCAGTCTTCGTAATAGCCTCCAAAAATTTCTGTGTCGCAGGGAGGAAGTTTTATGTTCGTGTTCGACGATTCAGCAGACACATTATGGGGAGCCGTATTAATACTAAAACGAGCCTCAACGCTTTCCCTTAAAGTTTTTATCAAATCGAGACGTTTGGATATTGTCAAGTAGTATATTTCAACACATGCATCATACTGTTCCTGAGCCGTATTCTTAATCTCCTCCCCTTGATCTGATAACATTAGTTGTTCATACGATTTTTCTACTTTATTCCAACGAGAGTCTATATCTCTAATTTTAATATCTAATAGTGTATCAGACTGTCCAGTAGAGTCCTGTGCCTCCAATTTCTTGCAAAACGAAATGAGATGCCTGGCATCGAATGCAAATTGATCGTTTACAGATGGCATTATAAAATATATATAGAATATGGAAATTTTACAAAAAAAAAACGATATTTTCTGTAGCCTTTTAACGAAAGATGATTCAAGACTTTTACAACTAAAAGTCCCCAAAAATGTGTTAAGCCTGTATTGTAAATGAATTTAGGATTACAGAGGCGTTTTTTTTTTCAGAAACAAAAACAGAAGCTAATTCTTTGTAATTTGAAATTAAAATGCTTCGTAATTTGTTATCCGAGAGTAAGTGGTGAACACAATAACTGAAAATCGATGATAATTTTAATATGAACAAATAATAATCTGTGACACAGTTAATTTTTAAATTCACGTACGATCGATACAGGTTATAACAAAATCGAATACCAAAGCAGGTTTATTACGCTACAAGCAATATCCCATCAGTTTTTTTTTTTTATTATTTTTCCAATTGAAAAACTATGTAAAAATTACAATATTTGAGAAATGTGGAACCCAAATTAATTTAGATATTTACAGAAACGAAATACTGTTCCTTTTTTTCCCCTTTACAATCAAATTTTTATGTTGAATAAACTTCCCAATTAACATAGAAAAGTTAAAAATTCAAGTGTTTTAAATATTGCTTGTATTGTGCTTTATTTTAAGTGATTTTTTACATTCAAATCAAGTTCATACAAAATAAAAAAAAACATTGTTTTATGCCTTTCGTTTATTGTAAATATTTTAAAATAATATTAAAATATTTGCTCAAATTTACAATTTTTATGTAGAGATTTTTATAAAATCTAAATTTCTTCAATCCTTTATATACTTTAACTCGGTCATGAGTATTTTAAATTTTAGTGTGTGTAATTTTCCATTCGCACCACTGTTTCGCCGCACTTTTCAATTAATTGAAATGTTTATGTATAATTTCAATTAGAAACCTTTCATTTTTTGAAAAATGTTACATTTGCAGTAAAGAAAACGTGTAGAAAAAAAAATCTAAAACCACTGTTCTATTCTTATAATTTGATCATAAGATAAAACTAAAGAGTAAATTTGTGTTAAATGACTTTTCCCTTTCGTGTAAAGAAGAGAATATTTGAGTAAATTTCTATGATCAGAAGATATTTAAGATACTTTATAATAGACTATGTCTCATACACGATGACTCTTAATTTCTCTCACTTCCAACACAACACAATGATTAGATGAAATTTGGTTACTCTTTTGTTCTTAGTATTTGCATTTGTTAGGCCCGTTTGATGCCTTCGAACACGTATGATGTCTGACGTTCGAAATTTTATAATGTAGAAATTACCATATGCCAATGCTATGTGATATGTTCTAAGTATAAAGACAATTTGTATTTTTGTAGTAACTTACTTTTTCCCTTCAAATGTACGAGGGGAACAAATTTGCAAACAACCCAGAAACAAAAAACTAACGGGATCTATGTTAAAATTTATAATTCTTTACCGTTTTGCAATGTTGGGACTTTAAGCACATTTGTCTTCTATTTTTGTAGTATATACTTTTTTGCACTGTACTTTTACGCACTTTGTACCACTTGACACTACTTTTCACAATTTATTACAATCTTTTCTATACTCACAGTTCTTTGATTTTGTTGAAAATTTCTGTCCAAGAAGGAAAATTCTCCAGCATCGGAAGTAATCTAAAGTTGCTCCAAAACAAGTTACACAAACAATTTGTGTTTTTTATTTTTTTCTTGGTAGACTTATTTTTTCCTTTGTTAATTTGCCGACAATGACTATGCGTGAAAGATATTTTCTCAACAATAACTTACAGCCTTTGTGTCATAAGCTCACCGCATATTTTTATGATTAAACAGAAGAGTATTCCTAGGTGACCAGTTCAAGTTTAGACGAAGGACCATGTATATTCTCCACTTGTTGTCCCTTTAGGGTGTCTCTCTAAATAAGTGGACGGTCAGCTTTTATATTTAATTTTTCTCGTGTAAGGAGAAAAATTATAAATGTAACACAAGGCAGCCGAAAAGAAATAAATAAAACCAAATGGTAGTTAGTTCAATTTACAGAGTTTATTTCAGTTATGTGGTGCTCACCGTTTGAGAGATAAAAATGCAAGAAGGTTTGGTTTTTAAATGTAGTAGCCTCGAAGGCTCGGTTATTAACAAAAGTAGGTATAACCTTTACGTTACGTTAGCTTATTATCTAAGTATTATACATTTTCATCCAATTGATTTCAAACTTTAACTACGTAAATGTGTATTTACTTACGTTAAACAATTATAAAATATAAAGACTTAAAGAACAATTTATCTTTATGCTAATTTATACAGGGTCTAAGATCAATATTGTAGAAATTACAAACGGAATGACAAACTTATATATACCCTTCCACCTGTGGTGAAGGGTATAAAAATATACTTACAATGAAATATGATAAAAAAAAATAGCAATAAAAAAAAATAATTATTTTTTAAAAAATTTCAAAAAATATATATGAAAATAAATAATTATGAAATGTGTTTCTAAAAAATTTAAATTCAAGGGTGTTACCCTTTTTCTTCTAATGAAATTATATTGCTTTTATTTGGTTTCAACCATTTTTGCTTTTTCGTCTTTATTCTATATAAAAATAATCATTGTTGAATCGAACGAATATGAATGAAATGAATGGTATAAAACGACCGATGCTTAAATTAGAGATGCGACAAGAAGCTTGTTGTTTTATTGATTTAAATCAGCAACGAATATGTGTATTTGAATATATTCAGCGGTTGAACGGATGTTGATTGCGTTTGAACGTTATATACACATCTTACGTAGCTGAGAGGGTAAAATTGTAATTATCTAATTATCACAAACATCTTTTATTATACTAATTTAAAATATTTTAAGTGACATTGTCAAAATACAATATAAAGCGAAATCAGAAAAAATCTAAAATAGATTGCTTTTAAATGTTTTTTAATGAGTTGTCAAACACATGTCAAAAACTAGTTCGAAATCACTGCATTTCAAAGTGATGAAATTTAATTTATAATAAGTTGGAAGCTGTTACAAAAAGTGATATAATGTAATTATCGGTAACCTGTTTTAAGGGTAACGACATTTTAATTATTTTGGTAACGTTCCACAAATAAATTTAAAGGATTTTTTAAATCGGTCAAACAGCTTTCGACATGGCGGGGAAATTTCGCTAAAAATCGAGATTTTTCCTAAATTCATCAAAATAGCAGTTAAAAAATGAGTAAAACGAAATGTAAAAATTTTCCCCAAGAAGAACGCAATTTTTAAATCTGGCAACATTCGAAGTGTCATTGTTTGACATTTGAACAATTGTTATTGTTTGCTAGTAGAAGGTACGAGGTTAGTAAAAATGAAGCGCTACACGAATGAACAACGCATTCTCATTGCGAAATTGTTTTACCAAAATGGTGAAAGTTTTTCGGCTACAGTTCGCAAATTGCGATCAATTTGGGGTCACAATAATGCTCCAAAAGAGTCAACTGTAAAGAGATTAATGGATAAATTTGCAGCAACTGGGTCTGTTAGTGATGTAAAGACAACAACGCGCCAGCGACCAGGTCGATCGACCGAAAATGTCGCAGCTGTACGTGATGATGTCGCATCCACCTCAATTCGACACCGAGCTCAGCAAATTGGTGTCTCCAAATCCACTTTGCAGCGAATTTTGACGAAAGATTTGCATCTTCATGCATACAAAGTTCAATTGACTCAGGAACTGAAGCCAGCTGACAGAATTGTCGCATTTGGGGTGAGGAAAATCCTCGAGTGATTCACTGTGTGGTGTGGTTTTTGGGCTGGAGGAATCATTGGACCTTTTTTTATGAAAATGAGGCAGGTCAAGCGCAAACAGTCAATGGTGTTCGGTATCGTGAAATGATAACCAGTTTTTTCTTGCCTAGAATTGAAGAAATGAATGTGGAGGGCATGTGGTTCCAACAAGACGGCGCCACATGTCATACAGCCAGAGAAACAATTCAATTGCTGCATCAGTCATTTCCCGGTCGTGTTATTTCGCGTTTTGGAGATCAGAATTGTCCGCCTAGATCGTGCGATTTAACACCATTAGATTTTTTTCTTTGGGGTTTTTTGAAGTCGATGGTTTACGCGAATAAGCCGACGACGACTCAAGCCTTAAAAGAGGAAATTGGACGCTGCATTAATGAAATACCGCAGCATTCATGCAAAACGGTCATTGAAAATTTCATTAAAAGATCGCGTGCATGCCAGCAAAGCCGCGGCGGCCATCTGCACGATATATTGTTCCATACATAACCTCATTCTGTCTACTTTCCGATATAATAAAAATTCACGATTTTTTTTAAATATCTGTGTTTTATTTAAAATTTAAAAATTGCGTTCTTCTTGGGACACCCTTTATAAAAAATAAGTAAAAAAGGGCTAAATTCGGCTCTGCCGAATCTTTGAATACCCTCCACCAATATCCTAAAAAGATGTTCTCTTCGGTTTTTGATACAAATAATATAAAAAAAACGTTTGAAGTAAAATTATGAAGGTGAAAAAATTTTTTGAGGTGAACAATTTTTTTAGATGTGAAAAGAACTTTTTTGGTTGAAAAAAAATTTAGAGGTGAATAAAAATTTTAAGGTGAAAAAATTTTTTGTGGTTAAAAAAAAAATTTAGTGGTTAAAAAATGTTTGAGGTGAGTACAAATAATGAAAAAATATGAGATAATATAATATGTATCAGTCGCTACTATGAAATTGTACTAAATTGTACACAATTTAAAGCATAGTTTTTGTCAAATACTGAATTTTGTTCCGGCTAATGGGGACTAGCTCTGCATCTGAATATGCCTAATGGAGAGAATGCACTTTCTGATGCGCCACGTATTGATAAATAGTTGCAACGAATGTTCTTTCTTTAAAAAATTGAAGTGTGTTTGTCTAATAGAGAGAATACAGCAAAGAAATTAATTTATTAAAGAAAGAACATGAGTTGAAACTATTTGTCAATAGATGGCCCATCAGAAGGTGCATTCTCCATTAGGAATATTTTGCTGCAGAGCTAGTCTCCATTAGCCATATTGTGCTACAATATGCAGTAGAGTATTATTGATTTTCTATTTTCATCGTAACATAAATGAATATTTGCCAAAAACTATAAAAAATATATGTTTTATGTGCATATTATACCTTAATTTTTTAAATAAATATTCATTTCGATGTTTAAGAGCACAATATTGCACTTTATTCATGTGTATTTTTCTATAAAAGAAAAAATTAACATAAATATACATTTGCCAATCCCTCAATTCTCAAAAATACAAATAGAATAAAAAAATACTATTTTCCTCTATGAAAATTTCTCTTTTGGCATAAAAATGTGAAACAAATGCTTTTATTACGTCAAACATTTGAAAAATTGACTTTAAAATTATGTAATTAGTCTACTAGCAATATCTGAATGCATTATAATTTAAAATATGTAGTTAATTTCATATTTTTGGTAAATAAATTAATTGAAAGCCTAATCCAAGGCTATATCGCTATGGGCCAGGATATAGTTTTAATGTGATTCTGCAACACCTATTCAAAAGTAGCGGCACTAAAGCAATTATGCATTTTGCTCTTTCCCTATATATAAATTTATTTGGACCTTGTTATGGGGCAGGGTATTGTTTTAGTTAATTCAGCGCCACCTGTTCAAAAGTAGCGGCACTAAAGCAATTATGTATTTTGCTACTAGCAGACTTATTTCATAATACTAACGTCAATTTTTGAAATTTTCGACGTGGTAAAAGAATTTGTTTTACATTTTTATTTTAAAAACAAATTTTCATAGTTCAAAATTATATTTTTTCGGTGATTTATAAAATTTTAAAGTATTGAGGCATTGGAAAATGCATATTTATGTTAAATCTTTCTTTCAAAATAAATATATGCACATACGATAAACTGCAATACTGTGCTCTCAAACATCTAAATGAATATTGATTTAGAAAATTTAAGTATAATATACACATAAAACATATATTTTTGCATAGTTTTTGGCAAACATTCTTTTATGTTACAAACAAAATAGAAAATCAATAATACCCTCTTGCATATTGTAGCAGAATATGCCTAATAGGGAGAATTAATTTTCAGATGGGAAATAGTTTCAACTAATGTTCTTTCTTTAACAAATTAATGTCTTTGATTTATGTAACAGAACTTTTGTTATTTAGTTTTAGTAATGTTATTTACAGAGGTCTGCTCTGTTAGTGACTCTAACATTTCTACTTACTTAACAGAAAAAAATAGATACAGAAAAATTGTACCAATTTGTATGGAAAATTTAGAGGTATCTTCACATTTTCACTCATAACTTTTGAACCGCTTGACCGATTTTGCTCATTTTAAATACCAAACTGCCCGGGAGGATGTTTAATAATCTGGGTAAAAATAGGTAACCCTGCTTGCGTCTTCGCGTCGTGATTGCCATTTCAACAGACAGACAGACGGACATCGCTAAATCGACTTAAAATTGTATAAGGATCACGAATATATATACTTTATGGGGTCTTAAACCTATATTTCGACATATTACAAACGGAATGACAAACTGATATATACACTCACCATATATGGTGGAGGGTATAAAAAGGGTAACGGAACAAAATTTGTTCAGCGTTTCTGGCGACTCTTATTTTGTGAAACAGTGAAACTGTAAAAACCCTTTCATTTGAAAAGATTTTTTACACAAATTATTTTAAATTGAAAACCATGAAAAAGTAGCAGTGAAAATCAGAAAAAAAATTTTAATAAATTTTTTAGAGGAAAATGTTGACGATAAGTATGAAATTTTATTATTAATTATAAATAAACTTTTATTAATAATGGATTTCTGGGTATATGACCGATGGAGCCAAACTTAGAGATGAAAAGTGTAAAGAAGTAGCGGCAACCCATAATGTTCTAGTTGGGACCCAAAAGAATGGTGCCAAATGGAGAAAGTATTGGAATGATTTAAGGTATGTATATTTATTTTGGTTGATTTACATTGTATATATTTTTATGAAACAGTTTTGTTTTCTTTACCAATGCTAGACTTCATACGCGCACCAAATGTAGTGCAATAAAGCAAGCCAAACAAAGAAGCGTCTGATAAAATATCTTGCCCCACACTTCGTTGTTAAAGGCATATTCTTTCCCTTGTTCATCCCGAATTCTTTGCGATAATTCCAATAAAATTATTAATCCCGACATATTTTGTGTTTTCTTTTTGTATTGTGTATTCTTCCGTTTGCTTACAAATTTTCTTATGCATGGTTTTCACTATGTCGTTTTTAATGTCAATTTGTCCAAATTATTGGCAATTGTATGAAAACGGGTTGTCATATGGTGTCATTTGAGTTTGCAGTCAATTATGCACAGGAACTGCCGTCTAAAATGACAGACAAGTGATAACGTCAAATTTCAGTTTGTCAACAGATATGGCAGCATTTTTTATCTAAAATAAAATTGACAACAAGTTGTCAATTTTTTTTGTTTGACGATCGCAAAGCTGTTTTTTTCTTTTTTGCTGGAAAAATTAATTACAATGGAAATCTTTTAAATAAAGAAAGAAATGGTAATGTAATAACACAAAACGCCGCACTAGCATAGCCATTTGTTTCTTTTTTATCATTTTTTAATTTTTTCCACTTTTTATTGAACACAAATTAATATTTTCTAATCAGCTGTTCGCTCGCCTCATCATATTTGACCTTTGTAATGAAAACGGCGTGCAATTTAACTGACACCAAAATTTGACATAGTCTTTGACACGCTCTGCTTTATCGACTTATTGTCAGTTTTTAAGATGTAATGAAAACGCATATGACACAAAATGGTGAGAATTCATTTGAGTCAGTTTTTGTTGTCAGTTCATATGGCATAATGAAAACCAGGCATTAGTATAGTTGCAAAAGTTTCATAACATATGGAATAAAACACTTTTTTCATATTAAAAACGAGAACCAGAAAATAAGTATTTGAAAAAACAAAGTGGAAAGTACTTGTGAAAACTCAAAGTTTGTTCACTTCAATTTACCACAGACCGGGAATTGACCCCCTGGAGTATGTAATAAACAGTTGATCGTGACATAAAAGTAAATATTCTTCGACAAAAAATCTTCACATTTGGAATTTTTTAAGTTCATAATATTATTGTCGTGAATATAAATATAATAGATACCAAATTTTGTACCACCCTCCCGGTTCTGAAATATAATATCCTAAGCCAATATATATATTTCATAAAGATGCAAACAGTTACATAACCAGGCCCAAGCAATCTTTTTATTCCTCCTTTACTTCGGCAACCTCATATTGATATCCCAAAGGTATAACTTACTTTTCAATTTATATGAAACTTACATATGTAATATAAATATTATTTTTGTTTCGGTTGTTTGTTTGCCTTATGATATTTGTGCTTTAGTGTCGTTTTTTATTTTTTTCGCTCTCTGCCTCTATATGGTACAAACTATAAGTGGTTTTAAGTGATTTAATTATGTCAACAGGGATTATTGCGAAGTTTTATGTAACATTAGTTTAATTATGTTAATATAAATAATTATTGTAAAGATGTCTGCAAGGAACCTTCATAGCTTGTCAGCCAAGTGATAATCGCTATTTAGACAAAATTACAATCTGTGTTAAAAGTATTCTCATTCTAAAATTTAGAACATAATTGGAAAGAGTATCTGAAATATTTTGTGACAAGCCCAGAAAAATATTTCATTACCTGATAAGAAATAAAAGATTTTGTAATTCTTGATGCAAAATAAAATGGATTCGATCATGTGAGATGCCAATGGCATTACCTATTTCACGCACTTTCGATCATTTAATAAAATATCATGTTCTTAAACTTTGATTTCTATTATTGTTGCAATTTTTGGGCGTACACTTTAATTTTTTGGATGCCCACTTCAATTTTTTTGTCTATGTCCCCAATTTTTTTTATAAATATTTGTTCAAACAGAGCGTTATTTTAAATTAACAAAAATCTATAATTAAAAACAAAAATTTATTTTTGTTTTAAGATTTGTAGCACTGCACGCAATAAACGAATAACACATCATGATAAAGAAAAACTAATAGAGTTCTGACCATCAATTATATATATTTTGGCCATGCTGATTAAAATGGTGTACTTTATTCATCGATCTACAGGTACAGATTTTCCGTGAAATGCCTTTAAAGTTTGGCAGTTTTCTATTCAGTTTTTAACATAACAAATTTTAAAAATGCAAAATATGAATTATTTTTATTAAAATGCAAGCACAAGACCTGTGGCCATATTTAAGTTATGAATTATTTGCAAACCTGAGATTAAAACTACTGTTTCGCGTTTAATGTAGGTTTTTACGGCTTTTTGCGATTTTAAAGAAATCAATCGCTGAAACTACAATCGAGCTTAATAAAGGCTATGCCTTAGTAAAGAAGCAATTAGAAGAAAAGTATTTTAATAAAAACAATGTATTTGTAATAGCACCTTATTCGTTACATTCGCGATTTTTCGAAAATTTTATATGACAGAATAGCTTTCCGAGTTGTTCCCGCAGTCCAGCTTTTAGTATAATATTCGGGTATCTCTAAAAAATTTAAACAAAAATGTTTCCATTTGCAAAAGATATTGTAATAAATACATTAATTTTTAATATTAACACTAATAACAAAATTAAAATAATAAAATTGAGCGCCCCGCTAGGCTAGTTGGTAGCGTGCTAGCTTATCAGTGCGGGGTCGTGGGTTCGATTCCCACCAGAGGCTCTGGTCGGTTTTCGTTACAACGAGCCGATGGCCTTTGTTGCTAGTGCTCGGGGTTAGGGCAAGGACCCTTGAAACCAGGATGAACAAACTACAAAATTTTTAGCCACCCATGATGCCATGATGCCATGAAGCCATGATGCCAAATGATGTGACTACAAAAATTCTTAGGCGAGACCACAACATTCTTAGCCGATTTTCAGAAAAACTTAGCCTCTAGCAAGGGTTGTAGCGCAAGTTCAGTGATTGTGATGTGAATATATACATGTTTGTCCGTCTGTGTGTTGAAATGGGTTTTCCGAAAAACCCAGACATGAAGAGGACTTGATTGTTATTTATTTCTGTTACATGTGATCCATTTCTGTTTGCTATTGAAAATCAGACAGATGGGTTAATAAATGGCTGAGATATTAGCAAAAAACCAGGACTACCTCCAATTATTTCCGTTAAATCCCTTTGTTTAATATGTATGTAGAATTTTACGAATAACAAACACATCCATTTGTTAAAATTCTTTTCTTTCATCTCCACCTTTTATACACACACAACAAACAAATACAAAGATTTGTCATTTAAATAAAAACCAAACAAATCTCTAATAAACGAAGACTTTTTGTATATGTATGTCTATTAACGATGATTTTGTGTGAGCTTCGATAGCTCAGTTGTCTAGACGCTATGTCACAAATACTTTTTTTCTCTAAGGCCGCGGGTTCGAATCCGGTCAATTCACTTTTTTTTTATTTTCTTAAGACTTATTTTTTTTTGTTTATTTTTTGTTTTTTTTAACATTTAATAATTAATTTATATAAAATTTTATATTAATAATTAAATAATCCATAAATAGGCTAAAAACATCAAAGTATTTATAAAAACCCTCTGATACAAACAAAATACAAACCTTTTTATTTCTATTTTTGCTCCGATTTAAAAGAATTTATAAACAGATTTTTAAACCATTTTATTTCTCATATATTAAGAAAATTTTATACATAATTTCCCTTTTAGTGCAACTATTTTAGGTCATAACTTATAATAATTTGTAAAAAAAAAAATTATAAACTATTTTCCTTCAAATGTTTAAAATTAAGCTAAAGAATTTAAAAATATTTTTTAATAAAAAAGCGAAATAAAATCCCAAATTCAAATTTGCCAGCTAAATCAAACGTTTTTGTATATATAAAACACATGCAGTTCTAGTAATTTCTTTTAACGATTTGTTGAAATTCTTTTCTTTCACCTCTTCACCTTTTGTACACAAACAACAAACACATACAAAGATTTGTCATTTAAATAAAAACCAAAAAAATCTCTAATGAACGAAAACTGTTTATTTAATTCTATTAACGATGATTCCGCATGACCTTAATAGCTCAGTTGTCTAAACGCTATGTCACAAATGCTTTTTTTTCTCTAGGGCAGCGAGTTTGAATCCTACACCCGCTCAATTCAACTTTTTTTGTACAATTTTTTTTTTTTTTTCTTAAGACTTTTTTTTTTGTTTTTTTTTTAACATTTAATAATAAATTTAAATAAAATTTTATATTAATGATTAAATAATCCATAAATAGGCTAAAAACATCAAAATTTTTATAAAAACCCTCTGATACAAACAAAATACAAACGGTTTTATTTCCATTTTTTGCTCCGATTTAAAAGAATTTATAAAAAGATTTTTAAACCATTTTATTTCTCATATATTAAGAAAATTTTTTACATAATTTCCCTTTGAGTGCAACTATTTTAGGTCATAACTTATAATTATTTATAAAAAAAAATTTATAAACTATTTTCCTTCAAATTTCTAAAATTAAGCTAAAGAAATTAAAAATATTTTTTAATAAAAAAGCGAAATAAAAAAAAAATGCAAATTTGCCAGCTAAATCAAACGTTTTCGTAGAAATAAAACACATGCAGTTCTGGTGATTTCTCTTAACGATTTGTTGAAATTACTTTCTTTCACCTCTTCACCTTTTATGCAAAAACAACAAACACTATTCTAGAGCTGTAATATGACCTATGGATACGTCTTACATAGGAAAAGATCGAAAATCTTTAGTATAACATATTTGCTGAAAAAACTCGGAAATATCGGTTCAGATACAAAAAAGTTATGCCCAAAACATAAATTTTTTTAAATACCTATTTTCTGGAACCATAAATCTTCCCAAGTCCAAGATTTATCACCAAACTAAATGGTTAATGTCCTCTTAAAGGCGTCCTTATATAAATATGTCCATTCCATATATGTCCATATATAAAACTCAGTTTTTTCCCAACCATGGTGAAGGGTATATAAGATTCGGCATAGCCGAATTTAGCCGCTCTTACTTGTTTTTTTCTATTTTCATAATAAAATAATTTCTCTTCAATTACAAAACAAATCTCATTAAATTAAATTATTTACATAGATTTGGCGCTTATAGTACTTTAGATAGACAACAAAATAATACACCCAGTGGGTGAAATTAATTTTTCTTTTAATATGTTTTTTAACTAAAATTCCCAAAAATTGTAGGAAAGTGTTTTTTTCTTAGTTTGGAATTTTTGCTGGTTTGGTTTTATTACTTTCCAATGCATTTGGATTAGCAATTGTAATATCTTTGTTCATCTCTGTAAGACAGTGTGATGGTAACCCTAAAATATTTATGTGATGACCAGGGTAACCAGAAATATGCTCTAAAAAATGTGTTTAAGACCATAAAATATTTATTTATTTATAATTCAACTATAATACAAAAGCCATAACGGCCAATAAACTGTATTACATAGCATACATATGCGGTAAAAAAAGAAAAATATGCTCTAAAAATTTTAAAAATATGCTCCTAAAAATAATTATAATTTTTTTTACCAATTTTTTTTTAAACAAAATAATTAACTAAAAAAATAAAACAAAAAAAATAAGAGCAAGACTGAAAAAATTAATATGTATATATAAAATGTATTATTAAATAAAAAAAATTAACACTTATGCAGATATTGTTTAATTTAAATTAACCTTAAAATTGAATAATGGACGGATGGGATCATAGTAAACACTACTTAAATTCAATTACCAGGTTTAATGTCTGTCCAATTTTCAAGTCAATTATTGAATTATATTTAAATTCAAGCTAATACTAGAAAAAGAGACTAAAGTATAACTTGATTTAATCTTGAATTTGAGTAGTGTTTACTGGAGCTTAATATAAAAAATCTATACTATTCAATTAAGGTTATTTTTGCAAAGGACTATAAAATATTCACTTAAATTCTCAAATAAAAAATTCTGTCTGTTACATCTTAGAACTTCTTTCTACGTCAACTGAAGTAATAGGCGCAAATTTAAAAGCTTATACTTCATTGACTTTATATTTTAAAGCTAAATTTAATATTTACAAAGAGTTGTGCGGGGTCCACAACTCTGCAAATATTTTTTATATCCTCCAGGCCTTTGCTTTTATCTGTAATAGATTTTACTTTGTTTTGAACAATATACTTAATATGACAATGAGAAACGTTGTTTATTTTTTCATCGCATCTGTTAATATTTTCATTTGTTCTAGCAGTGTAAGGCCACTTCTTTGTAAATTTTTTATAAAACTTACATTATATCCATAATTAGAGGCAGCTAAAAAAATTACAAAAATGTTTTTGTATTTACAAATATCATTGTTGCCCAGCAAAAACATTGTATCAAATACTTACCAGGCTATTTACTCGCTGAATTATTTTTCTTCGCGATGTCCAAAAAATAATGGGTACTCATTATTTTTTGGCTGTTCGTAAGCGAGAGGGTAATGACTACCCATTACATTGTGTTTTTTGTAAGTGGAGAAGGTAATGAGCACTCATTACTTTTGGGACATCGCGAACAAAAGTAATTAAGCGAGTTAATAGGCTGGTAAGTATTTAAAACCCTGTTTTGCTGGGTGGTGCCTTTTTAAAAAATATTTTTTTTTGTATTTAAAAAAATGTCCTATGGAAGATGCTCTTGTAATATTAAGAATTTTTTAATTTTATTCTGTGTAGCGATTTTGCAACGAATTCGTTCGTACACTTTTGTGGTTATAGTTTTTAGTCTTGAATGTGTTTAAATAAAAAATTAAACATTTAAAAATAAAATCAAATTAAAAAAAATTGACAGCGCAAAAACAAAAAAAGTGATTTTTAAGAGAAAATAAATATGCTCGCATATATGCTTATATTCCAAAATATGCTCTTTAAGACAAAATATGCAAAAATATGCTTTTATGACATATGCAAAAATATGCTCTATCGATGCCAGAATTCTTAAATTGTTCTGAAACAGATAAATATTTAATTCATTACTCAATACGGGGCTAAGGAAAAAACAACTCATAAATTAAAAAAAATACAAATGCAATGAAAAAAAAATAACACTACAGGACAAAATGTTAACTTTTAAAAATTAATAGAGTTCTGACCATCAATATTATATATTTCGGTCATGCTGCTTACAATGGTATACTTTATTTTTTAATCTATGGTACAGATTTTCCGTAAAATGCCCTTAAAGTTTAGCGGTTTTCATTTAATTTTTAACATACAAAATTTTTAGAATGCAGAAAATATGAATTATTTTTATTAAAATGCAATTTCAAGACATGTGTTTATGTTACGAATTATCTGCATAAAACCTGATATTAATGTAGGATTTTAAGGGTTTCTACGATTTTAACGAATTTCATCGCTGAAGATATAATCGAGCTTAATAAATGTTATGCCTTAGTAAAAAAGAAATTAGCAGGAAAATATTTCAATTAAAACAATTTATTTGCATAAAGCATCTCATACGTTAAATTCGCGATTTTTCCAAAATTTTATATGGCAGCATAGCTTTCCGAGTTGTTCCCGGAGCCCAACTTTTTGTATAATGTGCGGGTACTTCTAAAAACTCTTCTTGCAAAATTTCAAACAAATAAGTTTCCATTTGCAAAAGATATCGTAATGAATTAAATTATTTTTTAATACTAACACTCTCATAAAAAATGAAAATATTTATAAATCCTTAACAAATTGTTTAGTACATTTTTGGGATTTAACACCCAAGCGATATAATAACGCCGTAAAAAACATGTGATAATTTTAAAAATTAAAATTTGTTATTCCATGGTCGCCAAAAACTATTTCTTAATTTTTTATATACACGGGTATATCCAAATTATCATATTATTTTTGAAATATAATTTCCATCAAAACAATTTTTGTATAAAATAGTTTTCATTGCATATAACTGTCATTGGAAATTATTGCATAATTTAAAATTGTATGGTCTCGGTAACAATAAAAAATGCATTTCTGTTCTAAGAATGATATGTTCTGTTTTGTGTGCGGAAAGTTATTATCTATACGTCAAACATTACCAATTTCGGAATCGTTAGAAGATGCATACATATACCATTTCGACAGATATGTGAAAAAATCTCTTTGGACCCCATCTAAGGTCTGCACTAGACCATTTAATATTTTTTTGTATTGATTTCCGGGCCGAAAAAGTTTCCATTTGGCCTACAAGCCTACAATAAAAAATTTGTTGCATACCCGGTCGACCGGTTATGACCGTAGCCTCTATCTGTTATTAAAAAAATTATACAGCAATTTTCAAAAAATGCCAAATGTAATTTCCAAATTATATTTAAAATTAAAAAATACGTATTGTAATAAAAATTACTTTTTCTGTTCAAAACATTTCAATTTTAATTTAATATTCAAAAAATATTATTTTTATTTCGAAATATAGCAATATTAAATCAAAAATACTAATTAATGTTCAAAAAGTATCATTTAAAATTTCAAAAAACCAATATTAGGTCCTTTTGCGTACTGGAGAAATTGTACAAATTTTCACTGGATAAGGTTCGTTTAAACAAATACTTATTAAATAGAAAGAAAAAAGTGAGAATAAATTGACAGTTGAATGTTGAAGTTTTTACTTAAAAACTTTTTGTTACCATAACATTTAAAGAAGAAAACACATGTGATTGAAAAACATCTGTTTGTTTATTTTTTGAATAAAGAATATATTTTACAATCATAAAATTTTAATTAAAGGAAATGAGGAAAACCTTCTTAAATGTTTTTGCTTAATATTTTAAATCAAGAATACTCTTCTTACATATCGATCAGTTATAATTTATTTCAGAATTTGGTGTTACAATCAGCTGTTTAACAAACTTTTAAATTGTTTCAAATTTTTCATTCGCTTTCATTTTCAGAACATTCTCTTATTGAGAATAAATTTGTCATACTCTATGTGTGATTGTTACTGAATAATTTTTACTGGACCTGACTGAAAAAAGTACTCGAAGCTATTACTTCAAAATCAAAGACAAGCATTTAAAATCCAAAGAATATTAATTTTAATTCCAAAGAGATCAAATGAATTTCAAAAACTACCGAAAAAAAAAAAAAAACTCCGCTAGGTGTTCCTGATATGTCAACATCGCCAAATTTGGGGAAAAACACTATAAGGATTACATAAAAGACAATATGATAAATTATATGCTTTAGCTCGTCGTCACTAAATGCCTATGAATCTAATTATAACTTAAAATTTTTGATGTAAAATCGTAAAGATACCTATCCTAACAAAATGATTGGAACCATATAAGCAATAAAAGCATCACTGCTGTGTGCTGTGTAATAAACAAGCAATGAAAATGCAATGTTTAGATATTCTTTTGAATGAGTTAAAAATACTCACAACGACAAATAAAGTAAAGATCCGATAATTTATTGATACAATTTTTCATCAATTTTATCCGCTTCCATCGAAATTTTTGGTTCTTTTTCCAACATAATTTTTCACTGTATAGGGATTTTTACAGTTTTACAATTTTCGAACCCATATTTCTTAATAATTTTTGAACAAACTTGTTTGTGAAATCGTTGTTACTTGATGCAATTATGATGTCATCAACGAATACAACGAAAATCATGATTTTTCTTCGTTTCGTAAATAATAACACTATGCTACAAAAAAAAATTGCAATATACCCTCAAAATTTCGAGATATGGGGGAAAGAGTATTTTTTTGGACTGGCGCACTTAAACTTTTCTAACTCAGTCATTTTTCAACCGATTTCAAAACGGTCAACGGCATTAATTAGAAATGAAATATATATAGTTCCCGTATACTATTAATATAAATATGTAAAGATTTTTTCAATAATATAAAAGTTTTTCATTTTTTTTTCTTCTTTTAAAACAACAATAATCTTAAAGTCAGTGTACCTCTGAGTAAAACAAGCTTTTATTCGTGTAAATCGGTTAAAAATGACATTGTTATAGTACTTTTTCTAAACAACGAAAACCCGGTTTCGATTATATTATTCAACAAAAGAAATAATTTAAAGTACGAACTATTTTTTTTAATTACGTTTATTTTTTAAAAATGTTTAGAAATTCACTAACAACATCAGTGTAGTCAGCACTTCTTTTGTTACCCAAAAAATGTTTAGATAAAGATATAAAACTCATCCATGCTCCAACTTTTAATAAATCAAATGATTTTTATTAACACTTAGCTTATAACACAATTAAATATTTTAGTTAGCTTCTTTTTAAGAAAAATATGTTGTTTTTTGAAGCTGTACTAACTAATAATACTAACTAGTAAACAACTGTTTTGCAAGTATCAAAAAAAGTAAAGGTATTATTACAAAAATAATTTAAATAATGCCTTATTTACAATGATAGAGTACTAAACTATACAGAGTGTATTTTATTTATTTCTCCTTCGCACTTATGTCCTGTTTGTATCATACTAGCTCTTTTTTAGTACACTCGTATAATAAGTCTTAAAGCTAGAACTGTAATTGACCTAAGTTATTTAAGATGGCTTTGGCATACGCCGAACTTGAGTAACAATCTAAATTAAAAAACAAAAAATGTTTAATTTCTTTGTTAACTGAAACGTAAATTATAATACAAAAGCCAATTTTAATTGGGTTTTAACGGCGGTTCGTAAACAAAAATTAAAAAAAAATATATTTTAAGGATTTCTAATATCTCTTGATTAGAAAAAGTATTATAACTTTGTCAATTTTTAACCGATTTACACGAATAAAAGCTTGTTTTACTCAGAAGAACACTGACTTTTAGGTTATTGTTGTTTTAAAAGAAGATTCGAAAAAAAACCCTCGTAGGAAATGAAATAGTTAAAAAAATTAAAAATTTTTATATTATTGAAAAAATCTTTACATATTTATATTAATAGTATACGGGAAGTACACATATTTGGCACGTTCGTTTCTAATTAATGCCGTTGACCGTTTCGAAATCGGTTAAAAAATTACTGAGTTAGAAAAGTTTAGGTGCGCCAGTCCAAAAAAATACTATTTCCTCCATGTCTCGAAATTTTGAGGGTATATTGCAACTTATAAAACCGGTTATATGTATAATACACTCAGCTAGACCTACAACCTACACTTGGTCATTTCGCAAGTTCTTTTTCAGTGTAGCACAGTGTAATTACATTGATCATAGATTGATTGTTTTAAGCCTTGAAAACAGTATCAATTCTCTTGAACCATTGCCTTCCCGCTTATTTAACACCAAAATATTATGTAGTTTAATATTTGTAGTTTAATAAAAAAAGTTTTCCGTTCCATTTAAAAATAAAGGAACATACATTTATTTTGCAATGAAATATCTATTTGGACTTTTTAATACATTTGTTTACAGTCATTTACTAATTTTTTTCAGTTTCATTTATTGTTTGCATTTGTTTGAAATTTAATAAAAATTTACCCACAAAATGGAAATTTGTGGTTTATTTGCGTCCGTTTCAAAAAAATCAAAAAATTACACTGTTTCTTATTTAAATTGTTTGTTTATATATAAAATTATTTCAATTCAAATTTCAAGAACTTCATAAACAAACATTCACACAAAATATGTTTTTAGACATACACGCATACATTTTTTAGATTAAAAAACAAATAAAAATGCAAAAACGGAAACAATTTCAAATAAATTAATAAATAAATCATACAGAAGTATCAGTTGTTTAAACAACATTTAAAAATAACTATATAACAAAAGCCATTTGTTTTAAATAAAAAGTAAGTAGACCGGTATTTAAATGTCATATCATTTCTTGTAAATGGCCTTACGCAACTTACAAACTTTTTTCTTCGTTGCCTCCTAAATCAACATCTTCGGTTGGTCCATGTATATTTCTTCATCAAAATTTCCATTTAGGAATGCAGTAGGCACAACTAACTTCCGAAGTTTTAAATCATGTTCGACAGACAACGCATACAACAGTCTCAATGCGGTTTGACGAACAACTGGTGTAAATGTGTCAACATAGTCTTAGCCATATTTTTGGGAAAAACCCTTACCAACTAGTCTAGCTTTTCGTTTTTCTATAGTGCCGTCTGGACTTACCTTTGACTGAAATACCCATTTACATCCAACTGGTTTTCGACCGTGTGGTAAATCAGTTTATATCCAAGTGCCGTTCTTCATTAACGATTTGTACTTATGCTACATCGCTAACATATATACCAATCTTCAGCGCGATGTTTTTTGGTCAACTATATTTTGTAATGTATTTGCTGATTTATCTGATTTTCTAAACTTTCAACTCCTAAGCCTTTGCGTTATCGATTTCACTGGAGCTTCTTTCGATACAGTCTCTTTCTGATTAGCAAGATCTATTAACGCGTCTATTTTTGTAAAGGGTGTCCCAAGAAGAACGCAATTTTTAAATCTGGCAACATTCGAAGTGTCATTGTTTGACATTTGAACAATTGTTATTGTTTGCTAGTAGAAGGTACGAGGTTAGTAAAAATAGAGCGCTACACGAATGAACAACGCATTCTCATTGTGAAATTGTTTTACCAAAATGGTGAAAGTTTTGCGGCTACAGTTCGCAAATTGCGATCAATTTGGGGTCACAATAATGATCCAAAAGAGTCAACTGTAAAGAGATTAATGGATAAATTTGCCGAAACTGGGTCTGTTAGTGATGTAAAGACAACAACGCGCCATCGACCAGGTCGATCGACCGAAAATGTCGCAGCTGTACGTGATGATGTCGCTCAAACTCCATCCACCTCAATTCGACACCGAGCTCAGCAAGTTGGTGTCTCCAAATCCACTTTGCAGCGAGTTTTGACGAAAGATTTGCATCTTCATGCATACAAAGTTCAATTGACTCAGGAACTGAAGCCAGCTGACCATGGACAGCGAAGGGAGTTCGTTAATTGGGTATTGGAGAGACAACATGAAAATGCTGATTTTGCCGATAAAATCATCTTCACTGACGAGGCCCATTTTCATCTTGATGGCTTCGTCAATAGGCAGAATTGTCGCATTTGGGGTGAGGAAAATCCTTGAGTGATTCACGAGAAGCAAATGCATCCTCAACGTGTCACTGTGTGGTGTGGTTTTTGGGCTGGAGGAATCATTGGACCTTTTTTTATGAAAATGAGGCAGGTCAAGCGCAAACAGTCAATGGTGTTCGGTATCGTGAAATCGATATCGATTTCACGATCGATAACCAGTTTTTTCTTGCCTAGAATTGAAGAAATGAATGTGGAGGGCATGTGGTTCCAACAAGACGGCGCCACATGTCATACAGCCAGAGAAACAATTCAATTGCTGCATCAGTCATTTCCCGGTCGTGTTATTTCGCGTTTTGGAGATCAGAATTGGCCGCCTAGATCGTGCGATTTAACACCATTCGATTTTTTTCTTTGAGGTTTTTTGAAGTCAATGGTTTACGCGAATAAGCCGACGACGACTCAAGCCTTAAAAGAGGAAATTGGACGCTGCATTAATGAAATACCGCAGCATTCATGCAAAACGGTCATTGAAAATTTCATTAAAAGATCGCGTGCATGCCAGCAAAGCCGCGGCGGCCATCTGCACGATATATTGTTCCATACATAACCTCATTCTGTCTACTTTACGATATAATAAAGTTTCACGATTTTTTTTTAAATATCTGTGTTTTATTTAAAATTTAAAAATTGCGTTCTTCTTGGGACACCCTTTATATTATTCTTCTTGCGTTTCGACTTCAACGTTTCCCAAACTATCGTGAAACACTATGTACTTCTAAATTTTCTCTTGATTCTTCATAACTATTTTCACGATGTTCTTTCTCTTAAAATAAGTTTTCCCTTTCTATGAATTTAACATCTCTACTTTCACAATCGTTTTTAAAGTCTTTATACTTTAGATTGTTAAGAATAACTAACTAGGATAGCGTCTAGCATCCCACATTGATCTACTTGGTCTTTTATCTAGCACAAAAGCCTTACAGCCAATACGATGTAAATGTTTAATTAATGTGTTTTTTCCACTCCATAACTCCTTAGCAGCTTTCATACCATTTAATTTCGTTGGTCACCGATTCCTTATGTATGCCTTCCTTTAAAGATGTGCTATAAGACCGGTCGGCCGGTTTTTACGGTCTACCAGGTCTTTACGGTATAGACCGGACGACCGGGTTAACCGGTCTACCTGGTTAACCGAGCTATAGAATTTAAAATTTAAAAAAAATCGATAGCTTTTTTTCAAAATTGATAATAACGTATCTTTAGCTTGTAAATGCCTACAAATTTCGTTTGAAAGAGCAACGGTATTTTCCGGTCCCATATACGGCCTTTTTATACCTTTGCTCGCAGTGGGTTAAAATTTTGTAGAAACAATATAGACATAATGTGGACTTGAGATTGAAAAAATTTATTTAAGCTGTGGAGCAAAAATATTCCGATACTGGCTCTTGAATTCAGAAAGTCCTTAATTTTCCATAAATTTATATGGAAACAACACGGTCTGTCTCGGTTCCATATCCGCCGTTTGAAGAAATAATCTAGCTGTAATTTTGACTTGGAGCTGTAAACTTTCTTTAAGTTGTGGAAGAAAAGATATTCCGGTACATGCTCTTAAATTTGGAAAATCCTGTACCAGTCATACATTAATATGAAAATCCCAATAGCTTTGTAAAAATAAACTGCATAATTTTGACATAAAATTTTTCTATTGTTTAATTAAAAGAAAAAAGTATCAAAAAAGTACATTTGGAAAAATTACTACAACCCGGTTAATCGGGTACACTGGTCTACCCGGTCTAGGCCGTAAAGACTAGATAGAACGTAAAGACCGGTCGACCTTAAAACCGGGTAATGGGGGCTCTAATAACAGATAGAAATGGCGTAGTTCCTATAGTAGCACTTTTTTTATTCAACGAAATAAATTCCTTGTCCACCAAAAAAATAAAAAAATAAATAAAAATTTATTAATATATAAAACAGGCTACTATTGGAACTACACAATTAAATATTTTTAGAATTTTTTAACATTTTTTCATCTCTCTATGAATTGAAGTTGCTCAAAAATTGTATTTTCATTAATGTTTCATGGTATTGACTCTTCTTAATATACTTTGTTCTGAATGCTCGATTTTTAGCTCCTTCAAGTGTTTAAGACTTTTGGAAAAGGCAGTCTTCCAGAAAGTTCTTTACACCTTATAAACATTTTGTTGAATTGTTTTTTTATTATTTATTTACTTAATTCTATATTTTCTCTTAATAATATCACATAATAATCCTCACTGAACAATTTTTTAACCTTAGAACCCGCCGAAGCCACCACCGTAAGGACGTCCAAATCCGCGGCCAAATCCACCACCATAAGGACGCCCAAATCCACCGCCATAAGGACGTCCAAATCCACCACCATAAGGACGTCCAAATCCACTACCAAATCCACCGCCAAAAGGTCGTCCAAATCCACCATAAGGACTTCCAAAACCACCGCCGAATTGACGAGCTTGACGAACACCTTGATTGCTATGATCAACACCGGAACCTACATCCAATAATGAAATATCTCCAGTGGCAGCATTATCCCCTTTAACCTGATCAACATCCGCTGAAAAAGTCAGGGCCAATAAACAAGCCATAACAGTAAACAATAATATAAAACGGCGCATTTTGATTTTAGTTTATGTCGATTAGGATTTCTTTAAAAAATAAATGTCTATAAAAAGGTATACCCACAAAAGTGTTTTACAAAAGCCAAATCTTTAGAATATTCGTAACACACACCATAAGTAAACGTTAAGGGATACTGACAAGATAGCAAAAATTCTATTTATATTTATACTAAAATCAAATGCAAGAACTTTGTTTTGTTTTGGCAATACTCATAAGAATTAGCTCATTAAGTAGTACGTATTTATGCTAACTTATTTTGTATATTAATTAATTATTAATATTAATTGTATTAAAGAAATAACAAAATTAAAAAAACACAAATCGTAGCAAAACTATATTTACACACAGAGAACAGATTCGTTGTGACCGCTGAATTTGTTGGCAACCGACTTTAGGTAGTTGCATGTACTATCATATTATTCTGTTACAGCTATTGAAGTTTGCGGTTGTGTCTACCATATTAGAATAGCTTATTCTGTACATTCGACCAGTTGCAACTAAATATAGAATACCAAAAACTTTTGTCAGAAATTTCGAATTATTTTTTTGTTTAACATATAATTGTACTAACCTGAACAAATTCCCTCCTAGTTCGTGATCTGTTCAACTTTTTTCTTGTTAATCTAATTGTTTGCATTCGATTTTGTTTTCTTTTTTTTACATAAAAAATTCAATATTTTTTGTTTTTGAATTGAGGTTTTTTAAGCAGTAAATATTGAAAATCTTTTGTTACTACACTGGTAGTTTCAAGTAACAATTTTTTTATACCCTTCACCACAGGGGAAGGGTATATATAAGATTGTCATTCCGTTTGTAATTTCTACAATATTGATCTTAGACCCTATAAAGTATATTATTCTGGGTCCTTATGAAGAGCGAAGTTGATTTAACGATGTTCGTATGTCCGTCTGTGTGTTGAAATGGGTTTTCCGAAGACCCTAGACATACTGAGGACTTGATTTTTGTATATTTATGTTACAAGTGATCCATTTCTGTTTGCTATTGCCAGATCGGTTGATAAATGTCTGAGATATTAGCAAAAAACCACGACCATCTCTATTTTTTTCCGTAAAATTCTTTTGTTTTTATATGTATGTTGAATAATACGCATAACAAACACATACATTTGTTGAAATTCTTTTCTTTCACCTCTTCACCTTTTATACACAAACAACAAACCAATACAAAGATTTGTCATTTAAATAAAAACCAAACAAATTAGTTTTAAATGAAAACTGTTTATTTACTTCTATTAACGATGTCTGCGTATGTCCTTCAATGGCTCAGTGGTATAAGCGCTTTGTCATAAATAGTTTTTTTCTTTTAGTCGCGCGATCGATTCCCGTCTATTCAACTTTTTTTGTACAATTTTTTTTTTACATTTTATTAAGACTTATTTGTTTTTTTTTTTTTTTTTTTTAACATAACAAATACGTACAGCACAGTTGACTTAACGATTTCGGTCAGTTTTTCTGTATATTTGGAGAACGGAAAGGGGAAAATTTCCAAAATAAGGCACGAGCATCTTGGTTAGCAATATACAACATCTGACCAAATGTGGGTAGGATCTGTGAATTGGGCGTGGCACAAAATAGATTACTTTATATCTTAAGAACCGTAAGACCGAAATTATATAATCCATAAATGGGCTAAAAACATCAAAATTTATATAAAACTAAAATTTTAGAGCTGTTATATGACCTATGGATACGTCTTATATAGCAAAAGATCGAAATTCTTTAGTATAACATATTTGCTAAAAAACTCGGAAATATCGGTTCAGATACAAAAAAGTTATGCCCAAAACATTAATTTTTTTTAATACCTATTATCTGGAACCATAAATCTTCCCGAATCCAAGTTTTATCACCAAACTAAATGGATAATTTCCTCTTTAAGGCGGACGTATATAAATCTGTCCATTCCATATATGTCCATATATAAACTTCAGTTTTTTCCCAACCATGGTGAAGGGTATATAAGATTTTCATAGCTGAATTTAGCCGCTCTTACTTGTTTTTGTTATGGTTGGGTATTAAAAAATCTTTGATTATGAGAATATTTTATTTGTTTTAATCAAAAGAATTATATCATCGGTATTAAATTTGTTGTTAGAAAATGATATTTAATATTTTCAACCGGTTTCTAACTAATTTATTCTCTGTGTGTATTAAAATAAACAAATGCTTAATTACATATTCGTATTTACATATACACTGGCAAAAGTGTTCACTTTGTTCAGATATTTAACTACAAAAGCAAATCAAAAAATTCTTTCCATCTTAATATGGTTTTAAATATTAAGAACAAAAATTGTAATATATTAGTAAGGGTTTGAGGTTAAGAAGAAAAAATTATAAGCATTTTTGATTTTTAATCAGACAAGCGTCATCAGTGATTTTCCATTAAATTTAATTAATTATTTTGTGTTATAATTGTCAGATTGTATCTATATGATAAAATTTCAACAACCTATCGGCTGTAGTAATCGAACCTGTTGTCATACATTACAAACGTAACTATGCCAAGATGCGACGACTCCTTAACCATCTCACCCAATGCAATGTAACTAATTCGCAGTTTGTTTCAATTCAGCTTCTTTTTGTCATTGTTTTAATTTGGAAGTGATTAACACGGACACAAATATAATATATTATTTCACGAAGATATTCTTCGGACATTTTCTGTTTTAAGACAAATGTTATACATTTGCACTAGATTAATTTTCGATAATTTCCATAAAAATTTTTTAATGTTATATTAAAAAATCATAAATTGTTTGCTGGAAAAATATTGCAATTATTTCGTAAAATTTTGGGTATCGGAAAAGAATTTTCCTATTCTTAGCATTTTTGGGGATGCCTGTAATATAAAGGATATGGTCTTAACCGGTTGACCGGTTTTTATGGTCTACCTGGTTAACCGGACTTTATAATTTAAATTTTAAAAAATCGATAATTTATTTCAAAGTTGATAATAACGTATTTTTAGTTTATACAGGCTTGGATATTTCGTATACTACACATTTATGTATTGTATATGAAAAAGTTACGGCTTACAATGGACTAAAAAAAAAGATTTCTATGAAATTTTAAAAAATTTTCAAATATTTTTTAAAGAAATTTTTGAAACTGTTTGCCAATTTGTATTTAGTTTAGAATTTATTTGGGTACCTCACACAAGTCCTTAAAAAATTATTTAAATTGTAAATTTTATTTTAAAACCAGCAAATTCAAGATTCCAATTGCATTACGCCTAATGCTGCACTCATTCCATCGTTGACCTTTGATTTTAGGTTTGTGTTCTCCGAATTTTATACAAATTTGAGTATATATTTATTTTAAGTATTTTTTACAGTCAAGTTCATGCCAATAAAAATAATTTGTTTCCCGTTTTTCGTTTATTGTCAATATTTTTAAATAAAGTTAAAACATTTGTTCAAATTCACAATTTTCCTGTGAAAATTGAATTCTGAATTTCTTCCATGGATTTTAGCGAAAAGGTAAGCCACAATTATTTGGAGCTAAACTCTGTCCTTACATTATCTTTCAATCAAGATTAATTATACAAAAATAAAATTATAAAAATGTATATGGGCATTTCCACAGAATGGTCAACCGGGACCGAAAATTAAAATGTTAATAAATAAATGATTTTTTCCAACATTGTATTAAAAAAAATGTCTAAATTTTTATAAAATAATGTATTTGCAGCTTATCTCAGTTGTTTTATGAGAAAATTGGCCTGAAAACTCAAAACATATTTTTCCTTGCTCTTAGTTACTTTCAATGACATTTTCTCTCTAGTATTTATTGTTTACATATATATATTATAATTGCACACATGTATTCGATTTTTCTGTCAATAACAAATTAATACAAAAAAATGAAATGAGACTAAACAAAGCTTGATTGATTATTATACCATGCAAAATGTCTATGTCAACATGTTATATGGTTCTCACAATAAAACAAATAGAAAATGTAATTTCAAAGATTTATTTTTTATTAAATAGGTATACATATATACATTAAAATATAATTGCAAACATACGAGTATTTTTTGCCCCGCACTTAAGACTTGTAACATAAAGTCAATTTCTATTATGAAATCGACTGTATTTATATATTGTTGAACTGTTCTTTAAAAAATTTGGGGCTTATCACAAAATTCTGCGTCAAAAATTTCAATGGCGTTTTTAATGTTGTATGTTTTTTTTGGCTGCAAGAAATGCAATGTAATTTATACGTATTTATACATGTATGAATTAAGGTATGTGTTTTTCTAATTATATGTAATTCTTATTATATATTATTCTACTGTACGTGTGTTGTGGCTGAACTCCTCCTAAACGGCTGGACCGATTTGCATAAATTTTTTTGTATGCATTTGGGTGGCGCCCCGGGTGGTTTAGATTTACAACTCGGTCCAATTGGACAAAGGGGTGTGGTACCTCCCATACAAACCACAAATTAAAAATCTATTATTTCTGCTCCTGATAACGGTATTTGAACAAAATTTGGTACGTCGGTTTGGTGTGCATTTTTTAAATGCTGCTGCAAATATGGGCGGGATTGTACAAAGGGGCGTGGTACCTCCCATACAAACCACAAATTAAAAATCTATTATTTCTGCTCCTGATAACGGTATTTGAACAAAATTTGGTATGTCGGTTTGGTGTGCATTTTTTGAGTGCTGCTGCAAATATGGGCGGGATTTAATAAAGACGCGTGGTACCTCCCCTACAAATCTTCTTCACTGAATAAATTTTTTTTTGCATGCGTTTGGGTGCCACCTTGGATGGTTTACATTCACAAACCAGCCCACAATCTGATGGTATGGTCGAAAGATTCAATCGCACTTTAGAGGAATACTTAAGAAAAGTGGTCAGTGCAAATCAGAAGGACTAGGACGAACACATCCCTAAATTTCTGTTGGCATACAGATCGGCTGTTCACGATTCCACCTCCCGGACACCTGCAAAAATAATTTTTGGAACGGAACTTAAATTTCCTGGCGATTTAGAATTTGGAGTTAAGCCCGCCGCTATAGATAAAGAAAATGCTTCCCAGGAACAAGAAGACCTTAACGAGCTTCATGAGTTTGTACGCAATCGAATTAAAATAGCCAGCGAAAAATTGAAGGCGAGGTATGATAGGGCAGCAAATTCTGAAGGATTTAATGAGGGCCAGCTGGTTCTACTTTTTAACCCGCAACGAAAGAAAGGATTATTTCCCAAACTACAAACGCATTGGGACGGACCCTATATAGTAATAAAAAGGTTGAATGATGTGGTATACAGAATACAGAAAGATCAGAGCCCAAGGTCAAAAATGAAGGTTGTTCATCTGGAACGACTAGACAACTATGGAAAAGGAATAGCTATGTCTGTTCGGGACGAACAGGCTTAAGTGGGCGGCAGTGTTATACGAAATTTCTACACCTAGAAATTTCTTCACACTAATTTTAACAGCTGGAAAAATCTAGTGTCGTAATAAACTGGAAATAACTAGAATACCTGACTACTCATATAAATACTGGTACTCGGTGACGCAGTAGTGCAGTTCATAAGTAAAACGCAAAGTGTGAGGAACTAAAGTGTGGCCAACGTTTAGTCTATATACATTGTGTAAATAAATTGTGATATTAAAGTGTTTTTCTGTAATTTTTAGTGACGGTTGTAAATAAATAGAGCTATAAATAATTTCAAACAGTGTTTATTATTTGCAATATTGAAGGAACTCGATTTATTTAAAAGGTAAATAAATCAACGATGTTATCAAGGGTAAAATCGTAACAATATCTTTTTCGATCTCATCTAACGGTTGTTCTTACTAACGTTCTTACTAACGAAGAACGCAATTTTTAAATCTGGCAACATTCGAAGTGTCATTGTTTGACATTTGAACAATTGTTATTGTTTGCTAGTAGAAGGTACGAGGTTAGTAAAAATGGAGCGCTACACGAATGAACAACGCATTCTCATTGTGAAATTGTTTTACCAAAATGGTGAAAGTTTTGCGGCTACAGTTCGCAAATTGCGATCAATTTGGGGTCACAATAATGCTCCAAAAGAGTCAACTGTAAAGAGATTAATGGATAAATTTGCCGAAACTGGGTCTGTTAGTGATGTAAAGACAACAACGCGCCATCGACCAGGTCGATCGACCGAAAATGTTGCAGCTGTACGTGATGATGTCGCTCAAACTCCATCCACATCAATTCGACACCGAGCTCAGCAAATTGGTGTCTCCAAATCCACTTTGCAGCGAATTTTGACGAAAGATTTGCATCTTCATGCATACAAAGTTCAATTGACTCAGGAACTAAAACCAGTTGACCATGGACAGCGAAGGGAGTTCGTTAATTGGGTATTGGAGAGACAACATGAAAAAACAAAAAAAAACAATTCAATTGCTGCATCAGTCATTTAAAAATTGCGTTCTTCTTGGGACACCCTATATATAAAGTATATAAATTCTGGGTCCTTATGAAGAGCGAAGTCGATTTAACGATGTCCGTCTGTGTATTGAAATGGGTTTTCCGAAGACCCCAGACATGATGAGGACTTGATTCTTATATATTTCTGTTAAATGTGATCCATTTCTGCTTGCTATTAAAAATCAGCCAGATCGGTTGATAAATGGCTGAGATATTAGCAAAAAACCAGGACTACCTCTAATTTTTTCCGTAAAATTCCTTTGTTTTTAAAGGGTGTCCCAAGAAGAACGCAATTTTTAAATTTTAAATAAAACACAGATATTTAAAAAAAAATCGTGAAACTTTATTATATCGTAAAGTAGACAGAATGAGGTTATGTATGGAACAATATATCGTGCAGATGGCCGCCGCGGCTTTGCTGGAATGCACGCGATCTTTTAATGAAATTTTCAATGACCGTTTTGCATGAATGCTGCGGTATTTCATTAATGCAGCGTCCAATTTCCTCTTTTAAGGCTTGAGTCGTCGTCGGCTTATTCGCGTAAACCATCGACTTCAAAAAATCCCAAAGAAAAAAATCTAATGGTGTTAAATCGCACGATCTAGGCAGCCAATTCTGATATCCAAAACGCGAAATAACACGACCGGAAAATGACTGATGCAGCAATTGAATTGTTTCTCTGGCTGTATGACATGTGGCGCCGTCTTGTTGGAACCACATGCCCTCCACATTCATTTCTTCAATTCTAGGCAAGAAAAAACTGGTTATCATTTCACGATACCGAACACCATTGACTGTTTGCGCTTGACCTGCCTCATTTTCATAAAAAAAAGGTCCAATGATTCCTCCAGCCCAAAAACCACACCACACAGTGACACGTTGAGGATGCATTTGCTTCTCGTGAATCACTCGAGGATTTTCCTCACCCCAAATGCGACAATTCTGCCTATTGACGAAGCCATCAAGATGAAATTGGGCATCGTCACTGAAGATGATTTTATCGGCAAAATCAGCATTTTCATGTTGTCTCTCCAATACCCAATTAACGAACTCCCTTCGCTGTCCATGGTCAGCTGGCTTCAGTTCCTGAGTCAATTGAACTTTGTATGCATGAATTTGCTGAGCTCGGTGTCGAATTGAGGTGGATGGAGTTTGAGCGACATCATCACGTACAGCTGCGACATTTTCGGTCGATCGACCTGGTCGATGGCGCGTTGTTGTCTTTACATCACTAACAGACCCAGTTTCGGCAAATTTATCCATTAATCTCTTTACAGTTGACTCTTTTGGAGCATTATTGTGACCCCAAATTGATCGCAATTTGCGAACTGTAGCCGCAAAACTTTCACCATTTTGGTAAAACAATTTCACAATGAAAATGCGTTGTTCATTCGTGTAGCGCTCCATTTTTACTAACCTCGTACCTTCTACTAGCAAACAATAACAATTGTTCAAATGTCAAACAATGACACTTCAATTGTTGCCAGATTTAAAAATTGCGTTCTTCTTGGGACACCCTTTACATATAATCAAATTATTAAATATACCAGAAACTTGTCATGTATTTTAACATAATACAATGGAATTGAATGGTTATCTAAATGATTTTAATGAACTACAGATCTTAATCAAATCTTACAATCCAAAAATAGTTTGTATCCAAGAACCCACATTCATTCTCTTACTAAGTACCCCATTCCTTTTATTCCTTTTATTTACGATGCTAACACATCCCTTACCAGGTATGGAGGAGTGGCAATACTGGTTCATAAATCGCTACAACAAAAACAAATTAGGGTACCAATGGACTTTGACACGGTATGTGTTGAGATAATATCTAAAGTTAAATTTAAAATTTTTAGCTCGTATTTACCACCCCCACCAAATTTTAACAATAGAAATCACGATAATGTTCTCACATCGAATTCACAATAACTTGTTACCGGGGACTTTAATAGTCCACACAAAATATAGGGTTCTAACTCTACTTTGGCTAATTTTGTCAATAAATCTGACTTTGTTCTATTAAATGACAAATCCCCTACACACTTAATCACTTATGGAACATTTTCCCATATAGACATTACGTTTTGCTCCCCAAGTTTAGCCTCCCAAGCAGAATGGAAAACGGAGGACAACCTTTTTGGAAGTGACCATTTTCCGATAATTATTTCACTATTTTCTGCAAATATAGATCATAGGTCGTTAATTAAACCTAAATTCAAGGTGAAAAATGCCAACTGACCAAAATTTCAGAGCTATTGTAATAGTTTCGAAACTAAAAGAACGGTGTCCATCAATATAAATAAAGAAACTGCAAACATATGCAAAATAATAATAGATACAGCTAATATATCCATTCCTCAGTCCCAAAAAAGACAAAAACGGTTCCATGGTGGAAGAACTGAAAGTAAAAAAGAATAGACTCTGGCACATTTAAAAAAAATTAACCAAAATAACCTACTAAACTATAAAAAATCAAATGCCTTGTATAAGAAAAAAATTAAAATAGCAAAAAGGAGTCTATTACTTGCTTTACATCTACAATTAATCCTAATACCCCGCTGGACAAACGTTCGTAACTTCACGGGATACAAAACAACACATAAAATACACTGCATAGGTTCATTGGATAATCCGGATGTAATGATAACCGATAAAATGAAAATTAGTCAGGAATTTGGCCAATTCTGGTCAGATAATTCCTCCGATGGAAACTTTTCGCATAATTTCAGAACACACAAAAATAACTCATACCAAAATTTCACCTTACCTATACAATGCCCAGAGGCACTTATTATTGAAAGCAATATAAACTACATTGAGCTTACCTCAATCTTGCGCAATTAAAAGGGAAAACCCCGGGATTAGACAGGATCTGGTAACTCAACAAGATATTTTCAAATCATATTCCTCAACAATTCAAAAATAGTGTGGTCATACCCATTTCTAAGTCCGGAACGGATAAGACTATGATTAAATCTTATCGTCCCATCTCCCTGAATCCCTGTTTATCCAAAGTTTTGGGCAAAATTTTGGCTACTAGGTTGTGGTGGTTTGTTACTACCAACAAACTATTGAGCAACCGACAACTTGGTTTTAAAAGGGGATGCTTGACAACTGACAGTCTGCTTTATGCTAGACTTCGAACGAGCTTTTGACAAAATAGGCATTCATACAATACTGAATCAACTCATCGATTGAAAAGTGGGACCTGTCATTATTTTCGTAATTGCTTATAACAAACTATGTTCAGTCATATCCCTTTATAAGGAAATTGATTTTTGTTCCTATGCCAATGACTTTAATTTAATAATCAGAAGAGATAGAAGAAAAAAATTTGTTCTGAACTTGGACGATCTCTTCAATGATATAGGCGAATGGTGTGATGGAGCTGGTGCTCCACTTTCTTCTACGAAGTGTAAATATCTTCACGTTCGTAGATTAAAGAACTGCAATATCAGGATACAATCAACTAACATCTGATAAATAATACAGATAAATAAATGATACAGATGGAATGATCATATTAACTATCTTAGTTCTTCTATGACACATCGACTCAACATTGTAAAATGCCTGTCCAGTTCACGATTTAATTGTAGCTCTGTCTTTCTCATTTTAATCACCAAAGCCCTCATACTATCAAAGATAAATTATGGTCCACCAGTTTTTGGATATGCACCTAAATCCCAAATGAGGAAACTTGACTCCATAATGAACTCGGCAATAAGACTTGCTTTGAACGCATCAACACCAGTCACAAACATGCTTTTCGAAACAAATATTAGAACCCTTTATACTCAGAGAGAAATTTCAACCACGAAACTTTTCCGAATCTTTTTATATAACACAAATACACTGCTTAGACAATTAGCGAATAAGGTGAAATAAGCTAAGAAAATACCTAAGGTGCCATCGATCATTTACAGGACTATAAATAATTGTAAAAAACTCGATATACCATTGCAAAATAATACTTTTATATCGAAACAACTCCCACCTGGCCATTTTAATCAACGTCAATTAATACTACCATACAACAGTGTTACAACAGAAAATAGTATTATTAAAGTTTCAAATGTCCCTACCCACAGCTCCATATTTTCAGCAGAAATCATAGCTATTTATGAAGCAATATCGTATGTAAAGGGAAAAAGGGGGAAATTCGCAATTTGCTCCGATTCTCTCTCTGCATTGAAGTCAATACGGAATATATCGAACAACGACTATTACGTGACATACATATGGAATGCCCTTACTGAAAAATTCCCAGACTTAAAACTGGTGTGGGTACCTCGTCACAGAGGAAATAATTATGCAGATTTTTCCACCAAAAATGTTTCCAAACAGCTCTTGTGTTCCACAAAGTATACTTACCGTAAAGATCTGGACTTACTAGTAGAAAATAAGTATTCAGAGGACGAGAAAAACAATATTTTTAACTCAACCTCTTTAGGTATAGGAGAGTTAATGTTGAACGTAAAACAATTCACGATTTTATGAAAGATAGTCAAACGAGAGTTACAAGACTAGATTTTATTAAATTTAAAAGACTTCGCCTGGGTCATACCAAAGCTACACACGAATTATTAATCAATCCCAATAGTACAACATTCTGCAATTGTAATATTTCATATCCAACAAAACCTTCCCACATTATTTGTGATTGTCCAGAAACTAGTAACTCCCGATTAAGTATTTTTCAAAACTCAGATCATTTATATCCACTCTCCTACCCTTCCATTGAAAATATAGAGCTACTAACTAAATTTCTCAAAAAATTAAATATGTACAATGTAATATAAAAGGGTCATTCCATGTAAAACTGCACAGTATTCGGATTTGTCATCTCCGATTTTAATGAAATTCGTCACAAATATTGTAAATTGGTAGTGTTTATCAAATGATTAACCTTTCGACCCCAAACCCTTTCGGTTTTTGAAATATGACGTCATGTAAATTGCCAAAAACGTTAAAATATAAAAAAGTGTCAATACAAAGTCGCCCATAACTTCTAAACTATATAACCTAAAATTGTTCTATTGGTACCATTTTAAAGGTGAAAACCATGCCTTCAAAATGGCGTGCCAAAAGTTTTTGTCTCTAGTATATCTTCTTGCACTTTTATTAACCATTCTTACACACAGTGTTGCCATACTATTTTTCAAAAATCTTATCTTTTCCGAAAAAAAATTAAAAGTGTTTATTTGGCTTATTTAAAAACAAAACATTCAACAATTTTATAATATGTATGTATTTAAAACAATAACATGGAGACAGTGTAACCAGATCTAAAAAATTGTTTACAGCTAACTCTGACCAAAAAATGCTTAAATCGATTTTGAAAAATGCTAGAAATAATACTAAATTTTTTTAATAATTTTTGTTATGTAATCTTAATAAATTTTAGTGACTTATTTTTAACAAACTTAAAATAAATGGTTATATTTAAACAAGTATTTAGGTAGATTTTGATATATGTATGTACCATCAGATATAAATAGCACAAGTGGTTGGGTTTAAATTTAGGCGACCCTCTGATACAAACAAAATACAAACTTTTTTATTTCTATTTTTTGCTATTTTTTAAAAGAATTTTTGAAAAAAATGTTAGACCAATTTATTTCTCATATATTAAGAAAATATTATACATAATTTCTCTTTGAGTGCATAATAATTTATAAAACGAATTTTTATAAACTATTTTCCTTCAAATTTTTAAAATTAAGCTAAAGAAATAAAAAAAAAAAATTTTTAAAAAAGCGAAATTAAATCCCAAATGCAAATTTGCTAGCTAAATCAAACGTTTTTGTAGAAATAAAACACATGCAGTTCTAGTAATTACTTTAAGGATTTGTAAAAAAAAGTTTTTTTTAGAACTAAAAAGATTTTTGAAAAAAAATATGACAACACTGATTGGCATTGTATTCGTGAATGTAGTTGTAGTTTTTTTTTATTTTATTTGTTGAACTTCTTTTCTTTCAGCTCTTCACCTTTAATACACAAACACATACAAAAATTTGTCATTTAAAAACCAAAAAAAAATTGTTAACGAAAACTGTGTATTTACCTCTATTAACGATGATTGCGTATGTCATTCAATGGCTCAGTGGTCTAAGCGCTTTTTCGCAAATAGTTTTCTTTCTTTTAGTCGCGCGATCGATCCCCGTCTACTTAACTTTTTTTGTACAATATTTTTTTAATTTTTCTTAAGACTGTTTTTTGGTTTTATTTTTACACATAACAAATACGTACAGCACAGTTGACTTAACGATGTCGGTCAGTTTTTCTGTATATTTGGAGAACGGAAAGAGGAAAAGTTTCCAAATAAGGTACAAGCATCTTGGTTATCAATACACAACATCTGACCAAATGTGGGCTTCGTGAATTGGGCGTGTCACAAAAAAGATTAATTTATATCTTGATAACAATAAGACCGTAATTAAATAATCCATAAATGGGCGTAAAACATCAAAATTTTTATAAAAACTTAAATTTTATTTATTAGAGAATTGCTTATATTTTTTTAATATATAAAAATTTTTTTGTTTTATTTTTTGTTTATTTCGAAAAAATCGACCTGAATGGTGTAAAATTAATATTATTGCATTTGACCTCTATTTGTCTAATTTTTCCAATTTTTTTTTTCAGTGTTTAGTATAATATAGTTCGCACTCTTCTTACTAAGTTATTGTACAAACACCAAAGAGTAAAGAAAAAATAGAAGATATCGAAAAAAGTCTAAGTAACGGTAAAAATTTTACTTATGTCTTACATGCTACTTCTCTGTCCCGTTTACGATCAAAAAAAGGCATTTAGTTTTAGTACTCGGTGATCATTGATCGAATCAGTTTGCAAATTAAAGTTTAAAGCTAAAGTAGTGAAATTGTTAAAAAAATCGAAAATTGAAACATTTACAACAACAACTTTTTTTTTGTTAGTGCTCAAAGTGTGTCCCGTTTACAATCGTTAGTATACTTGTTTTAAGAATTAAGAATTTTTTTTTTAATTTAAATAAATATTTTCAAACAGATGGAAAATAAAAGGTGTGAAGACAATAAAAAAAATTATAAGAGGTTCCTGAATAGTCTTCAAAGTGATTCAGCGAAGAAAAAAAAATTTCTAGAAAAACATGCTGAGTCAGCAAAGAAACGTCGCGAAAAATACAGACAGTTGGCAATGAACAATGAGAAACTTCTTAAAGACCTACGCCAAAAAGAATGCATGCGAAAACAAAGGTTCCGAAAACAGAAGAAAGATAAAGCAAATGAAGAAAAGCTTAGCGTCATGCCGTATAAAAACAGGCAGTCTTTTGTAAAAGCTCAGAGGAAGGCACTTAATGCTTTACCGCAGGCGGCTGATAAAAGAGCAGCGGTTATAAAAGCATTATATTTTAAATACGTTCAGTCAGAGACGTTTACTAAAACTCCATTGGAAAACACTGAAATTGACACCACAATAAATGAAGTCAAAGATTTTTTTTCATCTAGTGATGTAAGCGTTCAGTCTGCTGCAAAAAGGGATACACTAATCGTAAATGGAGAAGTTATTTCTAAACGCTTTATGGTAATATCAGTGTCTGAAGCATATGAAATATATAAAATGGAATGTATTGGCAAACCAGTAAGTAAGACCGCCTTCTACTATAATCGGCCTAGCCATGTAGAGCTATCCAGTAAAATGCCACATAACATGTGTGTTTGCATTTATCATGCTAATTTTTGTTTTTTTATTGGACGGTTGGTCTCAAATTGTAAAATCATTCTCTGGTGGCCACCAATACTTTTTGGAATCTGCTTGTTGCAACACTGAAAACGAAAATTGTATATCAAACCGTTGCGTTAAATGTGTATCGGACTTAAAAAATGACTTAGTACCCCTTGCCAACTACTTTAAACACATGGACGAAGATGTAAAATGGAAACACTGGAGGAAAGTTGATAACAGAATTTGTTTGACAACCACCGTTGCTCCGTTTTCGGATTTAATTTACCAGCTAGAAGTGCAGCTACCACTCTTCAAGCAACATTTCTTTGTCAAGAGAGCCCAACAAAACCATTTCGATAGCACAAAAAATAATATAAAAGAAGGGGAGCTTGTTTTGCAGATAGATTTTGCTGAAAACTATAGTATTATATATCAAAATGAGATACAAAGCGCGCATTTAAATTACAACCAAGTGACAATTTTTACTTGCGTAGCATGGATTTTAAATAAACCACAGTCATATGCTATTATAAGCAATAGTTTAAAACATAGTAAAATAGATGTTTTTATATTTTTAACAAAAATCGTCGAGGAAATTCAAAATGAATACGGACAATTTAAAAATATATCCATATTTTCAGACGGCAGTAGTTCTCAATTTAAAAATAAGTTCATCATTCATAGTCTCTCAGATTTTAAAATTCAATTTGAATGTGACACAATTGAATGGAATTATTTTGCAACGTCGCACGGAAAAGGCGCTGTCGATGGCGTTGGAGCTGTTATAAAACGAAAAATTTGGCATCTTACTAAAACCAAAAATATTTGTTTAAACGGAGCTTTGGACTTCTGTCGATGTGCACAGGAACATATTCAAGGAATTAAAAGTTTATACGTCGAAGAAAGCCAAATTAAAATATCTCCTGGCATAGCAGAAAAGAGGGATAATTTACCAAATTTAACGGGTATCCGAAAACTTCATTGGATTTTCTGTGACAAAAATTCGGAAATACATGTAGCTGAAACGGCAATTTCTTTAAAAAAAATAAAACTATAGTTACATTTATATTTTTTATGTTTCAATTCTTATACTTGAAGTATGTTTTTTTTGTTACATTATAATAAAATATATTTACAAAAAACGAACATAAACTTTGGTGCGTATAAATTAATTAATTCGAAAAAAAATAAATGGTAAACGAAGTACTACAACTTTTGGCACATACTTGTGTCTTTTATAAAATATGAACAACAATACTCTAATCTAAGGCATATTTATGATCTGAAAAACATTTTTTATTAAGTTTCTTATATAAAGGATTATAAATAGCAACATAAAAAAATTTTAAATCATGGTGGAAAAATTGTCCCGTTTACAATGTCCTGTTTACAATTTCTTTAACAATTTATTTAAAAAAATGTAATTCATATTTTATTTTGAAAACGAAACCATTTTTAGGGCACATTAGTACGCAACATTTTAAAATTAATCCCAATAAAATATTGTGTCAGGTTTCGCAGAAATCACTGTTTAAACGGTTACCCCTTAAAACCCACTTCCATTTTTTGTCCCGTTTACAATCACTGGGTTTTTTGCAATTATCTCGGAAACCACGACAGTAAGCGAAAAATTTCATTTGCGGAAATTAAAGAGCTAATTGAGAGTTAAAAGAATCATTAATTTAAAAAATGAAAATCAGGTTGTTTTTTACAGTTTTGTCAATATAAACGTGTGCGAATGTCCCGTTTACAATCTTGGAAGTGCCCATATATAAAAAATCAAAAAACCTTTAGTAGAACACATTTGCTGAAAAACTCGGATATATCGGTTCAGATACAAAAAAGTTATAACCAAAACATACATTTTTTTTAAATACCTATTTTCGGGAACCATAAATCTTCCCGAGTTCAAGTTTTATCACCAACCTAATGGTTAATTTCCTCTTAAAGACGTCCGTATATAAATCTGTCTATTCCATATATGTATATCCATATATAAACTTTACTTTTTTCCCAACCATGTGGAAGGGTATAGGTATAAGATTCGGCATAGCCGAATATAGCGCCCTTGCTTTAATTGTTAAAGCGTTTTTGCTTATTATAATAAAGTTTCATATAATTAGAATTTAGATTAACTTTTTAATGTAAAATAATGTTATGTCAATTAACATTTTTATTTCAGTTTACATTTTCTTTCTCAATTTATAGTTATCCTACGGGGAATGATAAGTTAATTGACCACAAATGACATATCCCGTTACCGGCCACCCAAGTGCATATAAGTTTATATATTCGAACAAATAGCCATGAAGGCTGAGAAATAATTCTTAATTTATCTTCCAAAATACTCGAAGTTACTCTATCATCATCAACTCTTAAAAATTGTAAATTTCCTTTTTCGTTAAATTCTTAAATTTATTATAATTCAGAATAATACTTTGAGACTCAAAACTATGGGTCATGAAAAAACATATTAAAACTTCAAAGAATAAAAATATTTCTCACATTGTCCATTCAAATTTGTCTAATAAAGCTCAATTTATATGAACAAAAAATACAAAAAATATTTTATAGAATTCAATTTTGAAAAAAATTATTTAAAAATGTTAATCTTGCACCAGGTACAAGTATTTATGTATTACAACAATGCAGGACACAGTGCTCTCTAAGCATTGTACACTAGCCTACCGATGTTTGTTAAATTTTCGAATTTTGTGTGGTTATATCAATCAAACGAAGCGTATTAATGGACTGATTACGGTTAAACTCAAATTAAAACAAAATAAACTCGATCTCAAAAACAGCATTCCATGTTTAAACCAATAAACAAGGTTGAACTACATCCAAAAAAACTAGCTCTAGGTGTTATGACCTTAAAAAGTTCTATATTTTCATTTTAACATTGTACAAGTTTATAATTTAAAAATGCATCCGTGTACAAAATCATGAAAAAAGTTATAAATTTATTCAAAAATATTTAATTGCCAAGCGCTGACCGGGAGAAAAATCATAGTTAAATTTACTATGATATCATATTTGAATTGACATATTATTATTTTAAAAACGGGTTTAAATTAAGTATGATTTTTATTAAAGTAAATATGATTCCAGTTAAAATAAACTTTTTTCTATTTGAATTGGTATGTCAACGTGTTAAATTTTATTTACGCATTTTTAAAACAAGTAAAGGTTGGTTTTTAACCGTTTGAGTTTTCAAAATTGAAACTAAACACAGATAATATGCAAAAGTGAATAAAATATTTATTTGGGACAATAAATAAATGCCTGCCATTTTCTTTTTAAAAATTATTTCATGTAAATGTTGCCCTCGGCTACGACGTAGGTGGTCCATCCGTGAGCTCAATTTTCGGCATCCTTTTTCCAGAATTTCCGGTATCTCACCAATGAGAGACTTTACGTATCCCATCAAAAAGAAGGCTAGTGGGTTCAAAACACATGATCTTAGTGGCAAATGAACTGTTCCAAAACGTGGGATTAATTGCTCAACGAACTCAACTCTCAATATTGCGTGCCGTGTGGCATATATCACCGTCTTGTTGAAACCACATGTCAACCAAGTCCAAATCTTTCATTTTGGGTAAAAAAAGTGGGTAATACTTGAAATGTTGATCAATTATAAATTCCTACAAATGTTTGCAGTTGATTCATGACTTTTTTAAAGAAACTCAGGGTTTGATACTAGTTTGCCGTCTGATTGTGATTTCATTAGAAAATAATTGCATAGATTAACTTGATTGGATTTTGTATCTTAAGATTTTAAATTGTAGTTTTTTATTTAAGCAGGATCGCCATTATAGGCTCCCGAAGGACATGTTTGAAGTTAAAAACTATTTTGAAATAAAAATACTGAAGAGTATGTAGGGAAGGAGTCTTGCATAAATAGCGATATAAAATTACCGCTAGAATATTTTTCTATTCAAATTTTTGTTTTTATTTATGTCAATACTAGCTCCAAAGTCCGATGCTTTAGATCGGGTTGTTTTAGATATCGAAATATATTCAGTAGAAAATTGAATTATTTTTTTCTAAGGGTTTCCTATTTTAATATTTTTTGTTAGTTTTTTGTAGTTGATGTTTCAATTTTAAGTTGCAGACTTCTAGCTTAACAGATTTGTACAGATTTTTAGGGAGAATTTTTCGCTTTTAAAATCCATTTACAGCACGTTGTAATTAACTATATGAGAAGTATCTCTTTAGTAAATTAGCCCAAATCGAAGAAGGATTACTTTAATGTTAAATTACTCGACAAAGATTTTGGGTAGTACTTTAAGGAAGAAGTTTTTACATCTCAGTAGGTGTCTACAATGGAAGAGAAACTTACATGCTTAATTTAAAGTTTTTAGACCCAAAAGTTGGCCTTGGTGTTTAAGGAGGCAATTTTTTCCTTTTTAGCCACATTTTTACCATGCTCTTATTTAATATGTATTACAAAATGTAAGAAATTTTAAATTTCGCATTTTCAGCCGAACGAGCCCAGTACATTACTTTGCGGCAACAAAAATTCGTTGAACATAGTTCTTATCGCTTACCAGTCACAGTAACCGTGGTATTCAAGGCGTCCTCGATAAGGCCTCCAACGTAAATGGCACACGATGCAGTGACTTTGAGTGAATGTAATGACTTTTCGTGAACAAAAAAAATCGTTCAATGCAAAATAGTCACGAGTCATTACCATTGCATTCACATCAAGTGTAATGGAATTATCTTTTATAACCATTTCTCCAATAAAAATGATAATGATTGAAGGATATGATTTCGTTGAATAATACAGATTCTTTTTAATTTATTTTTCATTAATAATGCATGAATATCCACGATCTTCGAAGAAAAACAACAATAAAGGACATCATATATAAAAATTGTGCCCAAATTCATAAATATCATAAGTCTAGGGTCGCTCCATTCCTCGTTATCAATGAGTAAGTGCTTAATCCAGAGGACATATATTTTAAAATTCAGGTTTCCAAATAAAAGGGCAGGCCGTCAAAATATCAAAAATCCCGCTTTATCGGATGTCTACGACAGAGGAGTTTTAAGTTCCTAGCTTCAGCGGTTTCGGCTGGACGATATTGAGTCAGTATTTCATGTTATTCTATTATATATATAGATGATAGGGAGATTATCATTTTCATATTAAATTTCTAATTTAATGGTAACGATTTTTAAAAAGTCGATCTCATTTATCGATGACAATGGTTTAAATTAAAATACCTTTTCGAAAAAACGTACAATAAAAAATTTAAAAATTTGTTATAATGTAAAAAATATGTTCAAAACGAAAAATATCACTAAAATCCGGACTTAATCGAGCAAGTTTCAATTCTTGCTCGATTGTTACATTAGTAATGGTAATGAAAGCATCAATTAATTAGTCAAATCAATGCTGTAGTCCCATGTATGATATGTGGTGTGTTATTTGCGATCCACATATTAACGTCAGCTGGTGTATGCTTAGGATAAGTGTCCTGTTCAAAATAATAACTATGTCGAATATTCAGTTTTCAGCATTCTGATTGAGATTTTCTATCAGAATGTTCATGTAAATTGATTTGACCAATTGACCAATTGATTTGTCTCCTCAATGATCACTTAACTGCCAACACCGGCTACTGACATGCAATCCTATACCATTACTCCAGCCTCTCCATACTTCAAAGTTTTTATAATAATCTTTGTATTTAGCTCGTCGCACTTTTTGGGCCTCACCAATTCGCGTCCGTTCGATCCAAAAATTATAAATTTTGATTTGTCCGAGAAAGTTACTTTTTCCAAAGAGTCGTTTGCTTTAATTTTATATTCCATTGCGATTCCATAAGCTTTTTTTATATTTAATACGTAAAGTGCAGCTTCTTGAGAGCAGTACAAGCATTGTAACCGGCCTACTATTAATTATTATTTTTCGCTCTTTTATTGCTAATTTTTTTCTCGACATTTTAAAAAATTACTTGAATTCACTTCCTGTCATAAACAAATGCTTCTTGGAAGTTTGGAAAGTACCGTTATGTTTTTAAAAAGGGAATCAACAAAAGTCTAAGGGATGCCAAAACTTTTGCAATAAAATTTTATAGGGACAATTAGATATAAGACCGTTTTCACTTATGATGTGCTTAAATATGGAGTTATATAGGTCTACAATTTGTATAAGATTTATTTAGTTAAACAAATGAAATATTTTTGGGATTTGCGGTAGTATACAAGTGAATACACAAACTACAGGTCAGAAATATATGTAAATTTACTGGGATAAAATTTTGTACATAAGTTTATATTCGCCCAGAGATGAAGCCAAATTTGTATTGTGAATGTTATATGTGACTTAAAGCCTACAAAGTTAAAAAAAAAACAAGTAAGAGCGGCTAAATTCGGCTATGCCGAATCTTATATACCCTTCACCATGGTTGGGAAAATAGTGAAGTTTATATATGGACATATATGGAATCGACAGATTTATATACGGACATCTTTAAGTGGAAATTTACCATTTAGTTTAGTGATAAAACTTGGACTCTGAAAGATTTATGGTTCCCGAAAATAGGTATTTAAAAAAATGTATGTTTTGGTCATAACTACTTTCAGCAAATATGTTCTACTAAAGATTTTCGATCTTTGGATATATAAGACGTATCCATAGGTCATATTACATTTTAGTTTTTAAAAAAATTTTGATGTTTTTAGCCCATTTATGGAGTATTTCATTACGGTCTTACCGTTCTTGAGATATAAATTAATCTATTTTGTGCCACGCCCAATTCAAGGATCCCGCCCACATTTGGTCAGATGTTGTGTATTGATAACCAAGACGCTTGCACCTTATTTGGAAACTTTTCCTCTTTCCGTTCTCCAATTATACAGAAAAGCTGACCAACATCGTTAAGACAACTGTGCTGGACGCATTTGTTTTGTTAAATAACAAAAAGTCTTAAGAAAATAAAAAAAAGTGTAAAAAAAAATAAAAATAAAAAAAGTTGAATAGACGGGGCTCGATCGCGCGATTAAAAGAAAAAAAGTATTTATGACAAAGCGCTTAGACCACTGAGGCATTGAAGGACATAAACAAACGTCGTTAATAGAAGTTAATAAAGAATTTTCGATTAAAACAGATATGTTTGGGTTTTATTTAAATGACAAACCTTTGTATGGATTTGTTGTTTGTGGGTAAAAGGTGAGGAGGTGAAAGACAAAAAGTTCAACAAACAAAATAAAAACAACAACAATCACGATCATAATGCCAATCAGTGTTGTCATATTTATTTTCAAAAATCTTTTTAGTTCTAAAAAAAGCTTTTTTCGACCAAAAAAATATTTTTTTTACAAATCGTTAAAAGAAATCACTAGAACGGCATGTGCATTATTTCTACAAATATTTTTGATTTAGCTGGCAAACTTGCATTTGGGATTTTATTTCGCTTTTTTATTACAAAATATTTTTATTTTATTTAGCTTAATTTTAAAAATTTGAAGGGAAATAGTTTATAAATTGTTTTTTATAAATTACTATAAGTTATGACCTAAAATAGTTGCACTCAAAGGGAAATTATGTATAAAATTTTCTTAATATATGAGAAATGGTTTAAAACTCTGTTTATAAATTCTTTTAAATCGGAGCAAAAAATAGAAATAAAACCGTTTGTATTTTGTTTGTATCAGAGGGTTTTTATAAAAATTTTGAATTTTTTAGCCTATTTATGGATTATTTAATTATTAATATAAAATTTAATTTAAATTAACTATTTAATGTTAAAAAAAAACAATAAAATAAAAAAAGGCTTAAGAAAATAAAAAAAATGTACAAAAAAAGTTGAATTGTGTCTTCAGTAGGATTCGAACTCGCGTTCTTAGAGAAAAAAGTATTTGTGACATAGCGTTTAGACAACTCAGCTATGAAGGCTATATGGAATCGTCGTTTATAGTGTTAAATGAACAGTTTTCCTTCAATAGGAATTGTTTGGTTTTTATTTAAATGAGAAATCTTTGTATGTGTTTGTGTATAAAAGGTGAAGAGGTGAAAGAAAAGAAGTTCAGCAAATCGTTAAAAGAAATAACTAGAACTGCATGTGTTTTATTTCTACAAAAAAGTTTGATTTAGCTGGCAAACTTGCATTTGGGATTTTATTTCGCTTTTTTATTACAAAATATTTTTAATTTATTTAGCTTAATTTTAAAAATTTGAAGGAAAATAGCTTATAATTTTTTTTTTATAAATTATTATAAGTTATGACCTAAAATAGTTGCACTCAAAGGGAAATTATGTATAAAATTTTCTTTATATATGAGAAATAAAATGGTTTAAAAAACTTATTATAAATTCTTTTAAATCGGAGCAAAAAATAGAAATAAAACCGTTTGTATTTTGTTTGTATCAGAGGGTTTTTATAAAAATTTTGATGTTTTTAGCCTATCTATGGATTATTTAATTATTAATATAAAATTTTATTTAAATTAATTATTTAATGTTAAAAAAAACAAAAAATAAAAAAAGTCTTAAGAACATAAAAAAAATGTACAAAAAAAATTGAATTGTGTCTTGAGTAGGATTCGAACTTGCGTTATTAGAGAAAAAAAGTATTTGTGACATAGCGTTTAGACGACTCGGCTATGAAGGCTATATGGAATCATCGTTTATAGAGTTAAATGAACAGTTTCCGTTCAATAGGGATTTGTTTGGTTTTTATTTAAATGAGAAATCTTTGTATGTGTTTGTTGTTTGTGTATAAAAGGTGAAGAGGTGAAAGAAAAGAAATTGATGTGTTTGTTATGCGTAATATTCAACATACACGCAGAGAAAAAACATGGTTGCAACATAATCACTGCTACCATATTGTGCTTGCTGCAATCAGGTATGGTTGTCACAACCATATTATTGGTTGTCTAACCATCAACATGGTCGCTACCATCATTATTATAGTAAATATTTCACTATTTTATGATTGACACCTTGTCTTTTATAATATGATTGGCTGTAACCATACTGTGGTAACAAAAATTCTGACTATGAAAAAAATATGATAATTATGTAACCATAAAATGCTGTCAACAATCAATGAATAATGATACATCAAATAAAACATAACTTTGACATTTACAGTCCTAATACGAGTATTTCATAAAAACCAAAATGTCTTAAAATACAATCATATATTGTTTACTAAAACTGGACAGAAAATACCTTGCATGTGGCATTAAAACATTTCATCAATTGACCTATTAAGATCCAGTTTATTTTTTTTTTAACTTTAGAAGATTTTTTTTGAGGGTTTTTTCGAAAATTCCTTATACATGTAATATATATAATTTACAATAATCAATTCATTGCCAAAAAGATTCTACATAAAGATTTTATATTATGATAATCCAGAAATCATAATATAGTTATGGGGACCATAATGTAATAATATTTTGAGCATACTATGATTACATGCAATCATATTATGATAAATTCAACATCATAATATATTTATACAGAATCAAAATATTGTAATATTTGAATCATAATAAAACTGTAAGGACCATATTATGGTAAAATTATGGATATTTTATTATTATAATATGATAACCATAATATAGTACGACTATGGTTGGCACAATCATAAACCCAAAAATATATGATGCTCTTCGAATATGATTCTCCCAACCATGTTTTTTCTTTGCGTGTACATATAAAAACAAAGGAATTTTACGGAAAAAATTAGAGGTAGTCCTGGTTTTTTGCTAATATCTCAGCCATTTATCAACCGATTTGGCTGATTTTTAATAGCAAGCAGAAATGGATCACATTTAACAGAAATATATAACAATCAAGTCCTCATCATGTCTGGGGTCTTCGGAAAACCCATTTCAACACACAGACGGACATCGTTAAATCGAGTTCGCTCTTCATAAGGACCCAGAATTTATATACTTTATAGGGTCTTAGATCAGTATTGTAGAAATTACAAACGGAATGACAAACATATATATACCCTTCCACCTGTGGTGAAGGGTATAAAAATAAAAATCTGTCGTATTTGGCAAATATGGAAATATTTGAATAAATTAGGTACGAAGCGTATTGAATTTGGTTCTAACCGGTACAAATTCATAGAAAAAAAAATAGTATTTAGACTAACAAAACTGTAGTGTTTAGGCAATTGTTTTTATATTGAGCGCCCCGGTAGGCTAGTTGGTAGCGTGCTAGCTTATCAGTGCGGGGGTCGTGGGTTCGATTCCCACCAGAGGCTCTGGTCTGTTTTCGCTACAACGAGCCGAAATCCTTGGTTGCTAGTGCTCGGTTAGGGTATTAAGATATTCACTTCCCGGAATTCGATCCAAATTATACTTAGTGTAGGTTATCATATAATCGGCATATCTGACTAAAATCTCTTTACTAGTTTTGTTGTTAATAAAGTACCGGCTGGTGTAGCAAAAAAATATGATCATAACATTAAGGTGGTATTTCCAGATTTCGTTCAGACGAACGAAAATAAAATAACAAAATACATGCAATACAAAAACAAAAAACATGTACTCATTCGTCTAGCGATGTACGTTTTAGGGAAACCCCATATAAAGGGTGTTTAAATTTTAAGGGCAGATGTTGAATGTGAACCACACCTAAACGTCAAGCTTTTTCTGCATTTCATTTGACATTTCTCAATTTCAGACTAACTCAATTTGAACCATAAAAAGATACACAATCGAGCAACGCGTTAAAGTTATTCAGGCTTATTATGAAAATGAGCGTTCAAATCAATATACATATCGTGCACTTCGTGATTTTTCGGTCAAATGTGCGTACAATCGGAAAAATCATGCAAAAAATTGAGCAAACCGGGTCCGTAGGAGATGTGAAAACACCAGTGCATGCACCCACAAAGAGTGACCGTTTGGTGCGGTTTATGGGCTGGCGGCAATATCGGGCCGTATTTTTTCCAAAATGAGGCCGGTCAGGCAGTTACTGTGAATGCTGTTCGCTATCGTGAGATCATAACGAACTTTTTATGGCCCAAATTGGAAGATATGGATGTGCACGATATGTGGTTTCAACAGGACGGTGGCACTTGCCACACAACTAACGAAACAATGGCTCTTTTGCGCGACAAATTCAATGGCCGTGTTATCTCACGTGGTGGCGATGTCAATTGGCCGCCAAGACCATGTGATTTGACACCGTTGGACTTCTTTCTTTGGGGTTATATGAAAGAAAAGGTGTACGTCGTTAAGCCAGCAACAATTCAAGAGGTAAAGGATAATTCGGCACATTAATGGCATAGAACCTCAATTATGCCTCAGCGTCATCAAAAATTTGAACTATCGGATGGAGGTGTGCCGCCGAGGTCGCGGCGGCAACTTGGCCGATATTTTGTTCCATACATAATTGAACCATACCATATAATCATAATAAAAAGAAATGACAATAATTTCCTAAATAATTTGTGTTTTATTCAAAATCAACATCGGCCCTTACAATGTAACCACCCTTTAAATGTAGGTAATCAATGCTTAAGGAAAACTGTGAAGTGTTCTTGGAGTTGTTGTTGGGTATTGTACAAAATATTGTTGAAAGAAGATTATTGCATTTGCAAAGTACTCGAAAAAAACAGTTGTTTAAGGCTAAAATGAATTTGAGGACTTGAAATACAGAAAATTGAAATGTATTGCTTTTGAACTGTTTAAACAAAATGTCTTTTTTTATACCCTCCACCATATATGGTGAGGGTATATATCAGTTTGTCTAGACTCCATAAAGTATATATATTCGTGATCCTTATGCAATTTTAAGTCGATTTAGCGATGTCCGCCTTTCTGTTGAAATGGCGATCACGATGCGAAGACGCAAGCGGGGGTGCCTATTTCTACCCAAATTATTTGACATCCTCCCGAGAAGTTTGGTATTAAAAATGAGCCAACTCGGTCCAGCGGTTAATAAGTTATGAGTGAAAATGTGAAGATACCTCTAAATTTTCCATACAAATTGGTGTATTTTAGTACAATTTCATAGTAGCGACTGGTATATTATATATTTCCTCTGTTTTTTCACCAGTCGCTTAGAAATGAATAATATTTGTATTCACCTCAAATATTTTTCAACTCAAAAAATTTTTTACACCACTAAACTTTTTTTACCACGAAAAATTTTTTTCACCTTAAAAAAAAAAATTTTTTAGGATATTGGTGGAGGGTATTCAAAGATTCGACACAGCCGAATTTTTGGATTTATTATATTTCTTTAAAAATTCTCTATTTTGTTTTTTGTTTTTAATTTAAAAGAAATTATATTTTTATATAAAATAGAAAATTTTCACACTTTTACAGACGCGAATCTTCACAGAGGAACAAACACGTTATGATAACCGCCAGCTTGCTACTTATTATTGGTTTGACTTAGCTACGATTTTTAAAAAAAATCATTAGGAATACATTATACATACATATGTATGTATATAATGTAAATATCCTCTTTCTGATTCCGAAACCTGTTTTCCGATATTCCGTATCATATCTGAGATATCCAGTATCGACTTTGATCTAAATGCCACATTTGCACACAAAAATGACACATTTGCACACAAAAATTAAAATATATAAACCTTTTTATCATTTTTCTCTATATCAAATTTTTGGTGTATGTGAATATGAATGAATGTTTGCTAAACGGATTTTTCGTATGTTGCGACAGCAGTAATTTTGATGCAAAACAAATTCGTACCATTCGTTTGAGTACAAATTCGGTTGTCAGGGTATTAAAATACCGTAATGGAAATTATTTTAATACCGTCGCAATTTTAAGTATTATCCTGATGTATAAATATATCATAATTGCTTGGTATGGTTATATGTTATGGTTATATCCAAAAGCAAATAACATTTTAGATAATCGATTTAGTTTAAAAACATTTAATTTTTCTATTATCATTTTGGGGGGAATATATTACAATTATTATGCCCCCCATGGATCCGCGCCTGACTATTTGCCGTATGTTTTGTATTGTGCTATTGGAAACTGAGTTGTTAAAATTGTATTCCGAAATAATTAGAAAACCGTTACTCGTAAAATACTGCTACCAAAAAATCTGGAATATCGTTACCTATATAATACCGTTACCAAAATAATAGACAATACCCTTGAAATTACCGATACCAAAATAACTAAAATATCGTTATTGCTAAAATACCATTTCCGAAATAATTAAAAAACCACTACCCGTAAAAACCCGTTACTGAAATAATTAAAAATAGCGTTACCCTTACCGAAAACCGCATCGATTAGGTTACGATCCATGATTTAAACCATGAACTAGATCTCGTTAAACAGACTAATTTTTTTAACATGCTTATTGTTCGTTATTCGAGCATTTAATTATTCGAACAATTATTTGAGCTGAAATAGTCGATTAATTGATTAAATATCCTATCCCATACATATTAAAAATTAGTATTTTCATCCAGTCATTCACTGTAATTTATGTTGTTGAATATGAAGAATTTCAATTTCTTAAAAAAGCAACGCCCTTATGTTGTTACAGATTTGTTGTTTATTTTATAAAGGATTTTTAGATATACTTTTTTATTAAGAATAGAAAAGTTAAAATATTACAGTGTGTTTTATTGTCGTTAATGTTGGCAAATTGCAAATTTCAGTTGAAAATTTTTGCATTTGAAAGGAACGAATATTGTGAGAATGTACCAAAAATCAGAGCTCGAAAGAATTTATTCCTTAAAACTTTTACCAAATTTTTTTATTCTAGGAATGACTATATTAATAAGAAAAAGCTAGGAATTAATTTTAGTAAATGAATTCAAAGAATGAAAATTTACCGACTGAGTTCCCGGACTAAAACATTTAATGCCTAATTTAAAAAAGAATTTATTCACTAACGAATTCATACAAGTCAATTTAATTTAAATATTGGTAAAGGAATTCATTCCTAACTAAATGAATTTCTATTAAACTCATCAGTTAGTAATATTATTGTTGTCAGGGGCAGTCAACTGTTCTCATTTTAAGAACAAATTTATACACTAATAGTAAGTTGAACTATATTTTTTTTATATTTGTACATGCTAATATTCAGTAGTTAGTATTCCTCAATTTTAAAAATGTCTTAGTTAATTTGAAACATAATCATTATATTTTTGTGTCTCCACTAAACCCATTAAATATAGATGGCATTATTTCCCCATATATTTTTATTTTATAGTCAAATAATAGCCAATATTTTGGAAACAAAGCGATATAGGGCACAATATATAAAAATTTGTTATTTCTAGAACTATTTTCACAGCTAATATTACAAACATAAAAATTTTACAAATTTTTGAAAAACCGATTTTCTAAAATCAATAAAAAGTTTTATAAAAATAATAACATTTTCTTGGATTTGGTTATAGGAAATCGGAAAATAAATTGAGTCTTCGAAATCCAAATAAATTATAAATTTGTTTTAATTTCAAAATTTTTATTTTCCTACAATAAACCAACCTACAATAAACCAACCTACAATAAACCAACCAACGATTTAAGTTTGAAAGTGTAAAAAATAAAGTAAAATATATTGTCCATCAACATCCATCTCTAAAAACGCCCTTTTAAAGTTCAGTTTTTATTTCTGCTCTTTTTCGTCGTTTTTTCTGCATTTTTATCACGTAATTAAAACTTGAAACGAATATAAATTAGCAAGTATCTTTCTTATTTTTTTTTCACCTTTTTTCTTTTTGGTACCAGCAAAAATTGTCTAACAAAACAAAGATGAATAAAGGAAAAGAAATAACGTATAAAAACCAACCGGATGTATCAGACAAGTATGCATGGAAATAAATTCTGTACCATTATTTTTTTAAGTCGAAAAATAAATAAAAAGAAAAACATAGAAAACACGGGTAGGTTGGACCCTGCCAGCTGCAATGGAATTAACATGAATAATATAAAAGATGAAAAATAAAAATACTTTCCTAGAACGCTACTAAATGACTGACATTGTTAACCTCACTGATTAACTTTCTTTTGTCACGTTAATGCTAACATGTTTGCTAACGTAACCACCACTATTAGCATTTTAAGCTTAAGATTGAAATTAGAACTTAATGAATTTTTCTTATTTTACTTCTAATACATATGCACACCCCAGCGACATTTTTGCTTTAAAGCATCAATTGTATAAGTCAGGGCACGTATTTTCTGTTGTTTTCATAAATTACAAAGGACCCCAGGATACATTTAAAGAATACATATCCTTACTTAAAATGAAAGCAGACCTAATGTCTTTATTTTTATATCGAAGAAAACAAAACATGTAATCACCCAATTTTATAAATTTTGCTGTTCCAAAATTGATTCTACAAGAACCGATTCAATGGAACAATTTACGGAACTTAAATGTAAAGTACTGGCAGAGATCTAGTTGTTGAAGTGGTATTAGGAGAACCAGTTCTTTTTTGGAGACTTAGTTTTAGAATATTTTTTACTTTTTACGATAGAACAATACGACATTTCCAGAATGTACAAAATTTGTAACTGTTACATAGAAAGTTGCGGGTTCGATATCCAGCGACGGCAACATCATTTCAGAAAAACAATATGTATGAGTTTTTTATCTCTCATATATATCCGACGCCCACTTCGTTGTTATTATAGCACTTAAATTCAGTGTTGCCTTATTCATCTTTCACCAACTTTCATCTCTCCTCCAAAGAAGGCAACACATTTGTTAGTAGAAAGAATTTCCGGAATGTTGCATCTCTTAAAATAGAGGAATAAAGAATTAAAAACAATCCATTACTTTAAAAAATAAAATTCGTGTAGTAATTGGGTGCAGTAGAAACAACCATTTATTTAGAGAATATAATAAAAAGTTGATACAATCCCCAAAATTTTTTAAAAAATTTTCGATATTCAAAACGAGTTCAAAATCAGGAAAAGGCAAACATTTAAAAAATGTGTTTTTCTAGCCAGTGGCGGATCCAGCACTTGCTTTTGGGGTGGGATTATTTTTAGTTTTAACACTAACCATATTTTAATTTTTTTTAAACTTGAACCTCTATTTCTGCTAGCCTAAGCTTTTTGCTTCTTTGATTCGAAATCAATAAAAAATATATACCAAAAAGCTAATTTTCCAAACCATTTTGACTATTTATTTTCGGGGATAAATGTCAATAACAAGTGCAGGAAGAAAGTCTAGCAATACAAAAATCATTTTCAAATTAAAATCCCATTTCGTTTGTGCGCCGCCACAGTGTTGTGAGGGCGGCCAAAAATAAAAAGTCAACTATCGATTTAAAAAAAAAAAATAATACGGTTTTATTAAGTACATTCCAATTAAAACAAATCTGAAAGATTTAAAAAAAAAGTTATTTTTTAAGGAAGTTCTGAGCATTCAAAGTTGAAAGTTATAAGTAAATACACAATTATTGAAAAAAATCTGAAAAAATGCTATAAGTTATAAGGGTTAATTGGTAATCAAAATGTCAATAAAGCAGAATAATTTTTAACTAAAATATAATTACCAGTGATGTTAAAATATGGCAACACTGCCTTTTTTATTTAATACTTTAATATAACATTTCTACAAGAGAGTTTATTTCAAAAAACTTGGTTTTACTTCCACTTTCGTCCACCTATAATTTTTTTATTCGCAATTTTCAGTGGCTAATCAAGTTCAAATTCGTCAATATTTTAATATTTGCTAAAGCATAGTACACAAAGTGCAGCAGAGTGTGAAGTAGTATATTACTTAGAAGTAGTATATTATTTAGAAAAATTATACAAAATAAAACTGGATAAAAAGAAAATTTATAAGGTACATTTGATATTATTAAAAATTCAAAAGAAGTGAAAAAAGTGAATTATGTCAAAGAACGATTTGAAAAGAAATTTTGTTCGTTGCTAGATACACCATTTGTTGTTATTAATAGTAATAGTTACTAAAGTAAAAACTTTTAAAGGAACCAAGTGATATATATTCTATATTTACATTATTATTGTTATTATCATTATTATTAGAATTATTATTATTAGAATTATTATTATTATTATTATAATTATAATTATAATTATCCGTGTGGAGTTTCTAGAGTCTCCCATCAGACGCGTCCCCAGGTGGCGGATAGGGGAACTCTCGGCTGATCTTTTCAGATTTGCAGGGAAGGTGGGAAATGAAATACCACCCGTGGACCAGAAAAACTCTGTACAACAGGTCACCATGCCTGTTGTATGATGACGGAAATTGGAACGAACATGGCCAACGATGATGATTTACGATGTGGATATGTTGCTTTGGGCTGACGGTTGCAGTATTCTGGCATCTTAGTAAGCGGGGTGACACTTAGCTGAAACGGCTGCCAGGCAAATGCTGCTCCCGCCTCCGTCCCGTTAAAACTGTGGCGAGTCTCCAAGTACGTTCCGACCACGTCGCCACTGGCGTGGTGGTACGGGTGCAGTTGAGATGACTCCTGTCTTTGTACCGAGATCCTGGCTCTGAACATAGGCTGCATAAGGACCTGTGTCAACCCTCGCGTGGACCTCACTGCTTGCAAAGGCACCCACGGGGATCGTTTGAGGTGACCGTACAATCGTGGAAGAATAGCGGCTTGGAGCGGGGACCCAAATGAACGAATGATGAGTAGAACACCCCCAAAAACGATAAAAAGATGCCTGAAAACGAAAAGAAAACTGGAAAAGAGAGGAAAAACGAAGATGGAACAGATGCTCAAAATGCTTTCAAAAAGCCGTAAGATACCACGATCACCCGTGATAGAAGTAGAAGTCTTGCCAACCCCCGTTGCTACTGCAAACCCGGTATCACTGAACGAAGACTCTTCTGACATAACCGAAGGAGCAGTAACGATGATAGAGACACAGCAACATACTGTCGCTTCTCCTGCTCTCGCCATGCAACAAACGACAGCGAGAATATATTGCTCTCCTCGCTTAGAGTCTATATATAGACTGAGACAGCTAGAGGAAAGTGCCTTGGAGAACTGTAAAAATGTACTAAACAGAATGAAGCAAGCCTTTAAGAGACAGAAGAACATCAGCAAGGAGAGTCCAGGACGGAGTTATTGAGATGGGAGAAGCTTTTGATGTAATAGAAACATTACAGAAGGATGTGGAAATTGACGGAAACGCAAAGGCTCGAAGAGGAGCAGGCAAAAAGTGAGCGCCAATGACTTCTACCCAACCACTAGTGGGTGATACACCTCTGACCGCTCGCGGTAAAAGGCCAGCCACAAGCCCAGCTGTACCTGATACGATGAAGAGATCAAGAGGATTGGAGACAGATGCTTGGCAAAACTGTTACTCGCCGGAAGCAGAAACCTGATGTGTCAAAGGAAACCAACCCCGACAACGCGTCAACTGAAATCCGAAGTGAGAAAAAGGAAAAAAAGGAAAAGAAGAGAATGAGAAAAAGAAACGAGAAAAAGACGGAGCCCAAGAAACGTTTAGAGGCAGTTCTGATCAAGCCAGTAGAGGGAAAAAGTTACGCCGAGGTCCTTCGGGAGCTTAAGAAGTCGGTAAAAACCAGAAGAAGCTGAAGTATCTGTGAGGTCGGTTAGAAGACCAAAGATGGTTCGCTCCTACTAGAACTACTAGGTGGGGGACAGAAGAACCAATTTTATGATGCAGTCAAACAATCCTTGAGGGAAGCTGCAAAGGTGATAGAGCTAAAACCGAAAAAGACCATCGAAATCAGAGATCTGGACTCTCTTGTGGAGCAGGATGAGATTGTCGCAGCGATCAGGAAAGCCGCCCAGAAAAATGATGCAGACATCACAGTGAGAGTCTCAAACAAAAACAGCAGAGAGCAGTGTCGAGCATTTGTGGTAGTGACAGATGACATAGCAAATGCCATACTTAAATTACAGCGCATAAAAGTTGGCTGGACATATTGCAGAGTCAGACAGGCTTAAGCGGTGCTTCAAGTGCTTTGGGGTAGGACATACGCAAGAACGTTGTAATGGCGCCGACAGAAGTGGACAGGGTTTATGCATACGATGTGGAACCGCTGGCCATAAGTTGAAGGAATGCATCAACACCCCCAGATGATGTATCTGCACTGAGGAAGGCAGCAAACAAACCGATCACATACCCGGTTCGAATCGTTGCGCTGCATACAGAAGACTTATGTAGGAGGAATGGCTAAGTTTATACAAGCAAACCTCCACAGAAGCGTGCTTGCCAGTGCTTTGCTACCCCACAGATTATGCTTGAGCATATGTCCGAAGTGGCAATCATTAGCGAGCAACACGATGTATTAGGAAATGGCTTGTGGTTCGAGGATACGTCGAAAACTGCGGCTATATGGTCAATGAGCGGCGCAAAATTCCACACAATAAGACATGGCTCTGGTGATGGATTTGTATGGATAACTGGCAGGGAGTACACCATAATCAGCTGTTATCTTACACCAAGCGATCTTATAGACACTTTCCAGGCCAAGCTGGACTGTATTGAGGACGCTGCCCAAGCGATAGGAGGAAAACTAATTATTGCAGGTGACTTCAACGCAAAGGCGTCAGAGTGGGGTATGAGCACTACGAATTCAAGGGGCAGGAGAATCTTGGATATGACTGCAAGGCTGGGTCTGGTGGTGGCAAACCAGGGCACAACAGCTACCTTCAGAAAGCTAGGATGCGAAGGAACGATCCCTGATGTCACCTTCGCCTCGGAAGCATTGATGAGTTGTTTAAGAGAGTGGAAGGTGCTAGAGGAGTACACGGGTAGTGACCACCAATACCTCACATACCACATCGCAGTCAGTACAACTATCAATAGCACAAATGGAAGAAAGGGAACGCGAAGGTGGAATGTGTCGAAACTTAAACCGGCTGAATTAATAGAGGAGCTAGATTATGCGTTCTCACTAGAACAAAGCACAAATGACGCTCAGAGTAAAGTAGGCGGCACGATGGCGACTATTACACGCATCAATGAAGGATTAGCGGTATCAATGCCAAGGATTAGAGGTAGACATCGGAGAAAGGAGGCATACTGGTGGTCTGAAGAGATACGCCAACTTCAGCAAATATGTGTTCAACCAGCCAAGGATTAGAGGTAGACCATCGCAGAAAGGAGGCATACTGGTGGTCTGAAGAGATACGCCAACTTCGGCAATTATGTGTTCACCAGCGAAGACTGTATACTAGAGCGAGACGAAAGGACCCGGCTATTGAACTCGCACGGGAATACAGAGCAGCTAGGAAGAATCTCAAGATAGCCATTGCGGCCAGCAAAAAACGTAAATGGGAAGAACTGCCGAAACGACATTAACCGTGATCCATGGGGTTTGGGCTACAAGTTGGTCATGAAAAAAGCTTGGCGGGACAGCGGCATCTGTAGACCTCCCAGCTCGAACATTGGAGAATGTATTGAATACACTCTTTCCAACCCACGAACTGGAAACTGGAATCGGAACGACCGCTCGGAGAGACGATTTGTTGTCACCATTCACAGAGGGTGAACTAAGAGCTGCAGCCAAAAGTTTCAGGAACCAAAAAGCACCTGGGCCGGATGGAATTCCAGCAGAGGTGCTTAAGATAATTGTAAGTGAGCGGCCACAATTTATGCTCGAAATGTATAATGAGGTGCCTAAGAGAAGGGATATTCCCGGGGTCTGGAAAATACAGCACCTGGTATTGATTGGAAAGGGTAAAGGTGATCCCGGGTCTGCTTCCTCATACCGACCACTCTGCATGCTGGACACTGCGGGCAAACTCCTCGAAAAGCTCATTAGACCACGCCTACTACAGGCAATAACGGAATCTGGTGGACTTTCCGGTAGGCAATACGGTTTTCGACAGGGTAGGTCCACAGTAGATGCTATTGCTGACGTTCTCAAGAGTGCTAGAGATAGCGCAGAGAGGAAACCACTACTCCAGACGAATCGTCCTCTTGGCGACTCTTGACGTAAAAAATGCGTTTAACAGCGCGAGATGGCCGATATAATCGATGCATTGGAGAGCCGCTTTCGAGTCCCACAATACTTGATGAGAATAATACGTAGCTATCTCGATAGTCGTATTCTGGTTTACGAAACAGAAAATGGTCCAGTACGTAAACAGATCACAAGGCGGTGCAGCGCAGGGCTCTATACTGGGCCCAGACTTATGGAACGCTATGTACGCCAATATACTCTGTGCTGATATGTCAGAGGACTCGTACCTTGTGTTGGATACGCAGACGGATATCGCTGCTGTCATAACCCGCTAGGAACACAGGCTCAAAGAAAAATTAATCAGGTGATGATTAGGTCTCAGGCCTGGATGGCTGACCACGGGCTTAGCCTTGCCACGGAAAAAACCGAGATAATTGTTTTTACAAAAAAGCCGATACCCACCGAGATACCGATATACACAGTTGGCGGTACACTTCAGGCAAAGAGAACAATAAAATATTTGGGTCTGCATCTGGACACCAAATTGTCCTATTGGGCCCAGATAAATCATGCAGCCACAAAAGCGGGGAAAGTTACAGCTGCCTTATCGAGACTAATGGCAAACATTGGCGGCCCTACTGCAAGCAGACGCAAGTTACTTTTGACAACGATACAATCGGTTCTTCTCTATGGAAGTGAAGTGTGGGCAGATTCGTTGAAAGCAGAATACCGCAGGAAAGCTTTGGGCGCAGTACAAAGAACAGCGGCCTTGAGGGCAGTGTCGGCCTATAGAACGGTCTCAGAGGCGGCCGTACTTGTTATTAGCGGCACAGTTCCAATTGACTTGCTGGCCGCAGAGCGTAAGAGGAAATGGGAGCAAAAGTACTGGACCGAAGGCCGACTGACGACAAGAGAATTAAGAGCACAGAGCATTGAACAGTGGCAGCACATGTGGCAAAATCAGACGCGTGGTCGATGTACGGCAAAACTTATCCCAAATTTGGAAGGATGGGTGAATAGAAGCTTTGGCGAGGTCAACTATTACCTGACGCAGCTCTTGTCGGGGCACGGGTATTTCCGGATGTATTTACATCGAATGGGAAAGTGCGTTAGCCCGGGCTGTATATACGGCGATACAGACTCCGACGATGCAGAACATACATTCTTCGAATGCTGCAAATGGAGGCAAGAAAGAGCGGACGTTGAAACGACCTGTGGTCCACTAACGGCTCAGACCGTTGCGATTATCATGCTCAGGAACGAATGGAGCTGGAATCGGATCGCAAGTTTTGTTGAGGAAACTCTCAGAAGAAAGAAGGTAGATCTAGATGCCCATGAAAATGAAAGGAGCTGAGACTTGGCGATAACAGCGTTCATTTAAACTGTGCTAATTAGTATAAAAATTACATAAAAAAATCAAAAATTTACAAAATAACAAGTGTGGTGTAAACAGTGATTATCCTAAAAAAAAATATAAACAAACATCATTAAATCTGTTTCTTTTTATTAACAAACAACAAATTAAATCAAACTGTTCTTCACTTTGTGCCAATCTTTTTTTTTTTGAATATTTAAAAACAAAAACAAACTTTTAAAAACATTAAAAAAAAATGGATAAATCTCTTAAAATGCCGGGAAAAAATTACCTTTCGCCAACGGATGCTCTTTGCGACATCTGCAAAAAACCCCTGCCTTTAACAGGAGAATATATCAAATGTTTTAAGTGTAAGAGTAATTACCACTTCTCTCCTTGCGGTACACTTTCTGAGTCGACATACTCAGTGATG